>OZ014453.1:3690074-3819966 GCA_963966035.1 Acleris laterana
GGGCTCCGGGCACGCGTGCGCGCTGTACGCGAAGTGCTCCGAACTGGAACAACGATTATCACTACATAGTATAAAACAAAGTCGCTTCCCGTTGTCTGTCCCTATGTATGCTTAGATCTTTAAAACTACGCAACGGATTTTGATGCGTTTTTTTTTAAAAGATAGAGTGATTCAAGAGGAAGGTTTATATGTATATTATTTTTTTATTTTATGTACTGGTGTTACAGAAAACTCATATAAACCGAAGCGAAACGAGGGCGGGTCGCTAGTTATTAATATCCGGGGGTTGGGATGGGCTTAGTGTGCCGCAGCGACCATTGCTGATCTTTTGTGGCAGCTGTTTGGAGCTCACCGCAAAGGTCCGTTACGTCCAGGAATTTTCAGAGGCAGTGGGGAGTTGTATCTCTTGTGGGTCCATCATTATGTCGCCCTAGGTAGATACTTCTGTTGCGCATGAGCAGAGGCTATATAACAAGACGATACACTTTAATTGTTAACCGTCAGGGTTGGATAAAATCGAAAAGATCGGGTTTTTTTTATTTTTTCCTGTTACCATACAGTTTATTATTTTTGCGTACAACAGAACGCACAGTTTGATGAAGCACGAAATCACTATGATGGTTCAGTTTTGCTACCATTGATAGTGAAACTTAAGTCAAAATCAAAACCATTTATAAGTGTGATGTTCGCAGAACAAGTGGTAAAAAATGTGACACCGCTAGAATGGTGGATGTCACAGGAAACAATATTTAGTGAAGAGGAACAGTCAAAGTTTTTTCCAATGGGTTAGCAATTGTTTGGGGTGATAGCTTCTTCAGCTGCTGTGGAAAGAGTGTTTTCCACCTTAAGAAATTGTTCATAGTAAATTAAGAAACCGACAAACCTTGTTATGAATTTCAATTTAACACCTCTATGTATGTAAGGAGCAGTATTTGTGATATTGTGCTATTTGCTGATGATACATCATTGATTTTCAAGGTAGACCGAAAATCCGTCAATTACACTAGGATAAACGCCACGCTAGGTAAAGTACATAATTGGTTTACTAGTAACAATTTGCTACTCAATGCTAGGAAAACTAAATGTATTAGGTTCGCTTTGCCTAATGTTAGACCGGTAGAATCTAGTATATTTCTAAATGGTGAGTGTTTGGAAATGGTAGATAAGGCGCTTTTCTTAGGGATAACTATAGACAAAAACTTGCAATGGAGTCCCCACATAGCAGTACTAGCAGGTAAATTAAGTTCTGCAGCTTATGCTGTTAGGAAAATCAGGCAACTTACGAATGTTGAGACAGCTCGCTTAGTTTATTATAGTTATTTTCATAGTGTTATGTCATACGGTATTCTGGTTTGGGGAAAAGCTGCTGACATACAGACTATATTCGTGTTACAAAAAAGAGCCATCCGTTCTATATATAACCTAAACTCCCGTGATTCTTTAAGATTACTATTTAAAGAAATTAGTATTTTGACAGTAGCGTCACAATTTATTTATGAGAATATTATTTATGTCATTAAAAATCAGGACTCTTTTATTAAGAATTGTGATATACATAATTTTAATACAAGAAATAAAAATAAAATAGCTACTAAAAAATTTCGTGTTCGTAAGGTTTTTAAATCATTTGTAGGTCAATGCATCCATTTCTATAATAAATTACCTGACGAAGTTTTAAAGTTACCATTTCCAGTACTTAAAACTTACTTGAAAAAGTCGCTGATGTCTAAAGCTTACTATAGGGTCGAGGACTATCTATCAGATAAAAGTGCTTGGCCTAAACTAAACACCCAAATAACTTAATAATAACTTAATCGTAAGAATATATGTAAACATTGTATATTGTCTAGGGGACACGGTTTCTGTAGGAGAATGTATCGAAACTTTTTATGTAGTTGTATTACACCATCATAATTAAGTATAATTTTTCATAATTATTTTCTATTACTTACTACCAATTAGTTCTGGAGAAAACTCAGAGTTTTGACACATTTTCCTGCTCAACTACGCGTGAATACATTTATTTCTTATCGTATGTTAGATTCATTGTTTTATATAATGCTAGGTTAAGTTTTAAAATTGTACCTATATTTAAAAAACGACTAACTGTTGAGTTTCTTGCGGCGCTTCTTCTCAGCAGTGGTCTCTTGCGAAGCGCTGGTAGATTTTTGACATGTAAAAGTGCCCGTGCGGCCTACTTACTGAATAAACATCTTTTATCTTTTTTTATCTTTTATGCGTTCATGAGGAAAGAAGTAGTAACTTTAAAATTATTAAAAATATTTTTATTATATTTTCGCAATTTTTCCTTTATCAGTGCTATGAGACGTTGCTCCGTACTTCGTAGTTTTGATTCCAATGAGAGTTTCGAAAATTTGGGGCTTTAACGGCTATCTTTTGATGGCAATGGCATAGAAGTTTGTTTTTTTTACAGCTTGAAGCGACATTAAACTTGAGTATTTGCTATAAATTTCAGCTTGATACCTCTACACGTTCCTGAGAATAAGGGTCTTGACAGATGGACAGACGGACGGACATCAAAGTGATCCTATAAGGGTTCCGCTTTTTCCCTTCGAGGTGCGGAACCCTAAAGAACAAATTTCTGCTAATGGCTAACAACATCAAATGTGGATGCTGGGGGGAGCTGTGCGCAGGTTCAATCATGGTGGATATCTTGGGTAAGGCCTATGTTGATCATTGGGCATGTAACAGCAAAGATAAGGATCAAACATCCTTTTAGATTAATTGATTGTAAAAAATAACATAGGTACCATATGGTTAGCTATGTTGTTATCAATAACATGTGTCTTTGTTTTATTGTTTTCGAACTTACGTGTTGTGCACGATGTACAACCATTATCATCTACCTGTGCCATTGTTTATCAAAGTGCAAACAACTTTACATTTAAATACATAAAGAGTATTTATCATGGGTTAGTCAACAATTTTTCAAGGTACTACTACTACAAGGCCTCTGGCTGACACTGGTGACTTTACCCTACTGTATGTTTTAAAGATTTTCAACTAGAAAGTTAAATTAAAAATACTTGAGGGTAGTATTTAAATACATACATCTAAGCATCTCTTTGTTGTGCTATAAAATAAGGTAGGAATGGAAATGGCCTTGGAAAGTGTTATATGGTAAACAACAAATGCACAAGCCAATATTGGGGTCTGGGAAAATCTTTAAAATCTTAAAACTTACCAAAACACGTCACGACAAGCACCACATCTCATGGGCAGGAAATCTGAAAGAAAGTTTTACTTAAGTGAAACAGCAAAACAGGACCTAGATTTTACTATTATTTAAGTGAAACAGCAATAAACCAGGACCGATTAAGTCCTAGACGTTAACGAACTACTTTTTGCCTAATTCGAAATAAGTAAGACAAGGAAATAAGTTTAACTTACCTAATTTATTGCAAGTATTAAAAGAACAGTTCTGGCCTATGTGAGGAAACTCCATTTTTACGCGTTTGTGAATACGCTCCTATTCCAAAAGTAACCCTTGTCTCAAGAACACAGTTTCACAAATTCGTTGCGCAAACAATAATGACGAAATAAGTTTGTAAACCGTTTTTATATCGGTGGATTCGCTACGAGAGTATTCCACGAGTATTCGTCATCCACACATACCCAATGAAACGACATTTTTCAGAGAATCAGTGTTTACGAAGATAGCAATAAGTATGAAAAGCGAAATTATTATTTTAAAAATCGTTTTATATACAACCAATCCGCTAAAAAAAAAAGCTAATAGATAATAATTTACCATATTTTTTGTAAATCTGTCTTAAATTAATGTTAAAATAGTTTTTAAGTGATATAAAATCATGATTTAAAAGAGAAAGAAAACAGCAGCATGCTTTGTAAAAGTAAGTATACTGTCAAAATGACGTTGGACGTTTACTTAATTGCTGACAAGAGTGCATCATAATTCGCGTTCTGAGTTCCGTAGAAATCAGTGTTGCCAGACCGGCCTAAAAGGGACGGTTTTCCGTCCCTTTTATCACCACACCGTCCTTTAATCGGCCCTTTTCAGTAACCGTCCCTTTACGGTTTCGCCCAAAAAAGTTCGTGACCACCAAAACAAAACCATACCTATCTAAGTACCTGCTCAGTTTAATATATTGATAGCATAAAAGTGTATCTGTATTAAATTAAAGCTGTCTGTCGAAACGGATCTATACGAATTAGTAACGATTGACAGGAGTACCAACCAACCTTATCATTGCTGTTATAAACTGATGTATTTATTTAAATCTAATCTGTAGTCGTGTCGTGTTACCATCTATCTTTGGACTGGTTTGTTTGGTACCGTACCTAGTACTACGTAAAAAATAGTGACCGTTGTATCCCTAATGGCTACGAGCGTCGGGGTGGCAAACGCAGGGGGCCTCAAAAAATTCGAGCCCAAACCCAGCATGCTTAAGGCAAAAATAAAATATGTGTAAAAAAATATATATTCCAAACTATGAAGCTGCTTTGTTACGGGTAATAGGGAATATTCATGATTTTTTCACAGCTTCAATAAAAGCTGATTCATGTCACAAACAGTTAAGACTGCGCCGAGCGTCCAGTGGCGCCCTCATTACTGTTATTGGGTTTTCGAATTAACTAACGAATTTCCTTGGAACCAAACAAAATGTGTTTGTAGCGCAAGTATAAACACAATTTTTGGGATACGTAACAAACTTTAATAACAATTACCCTTTGAGTAGTCAGCTTAACGGGAAAAGGTGGCCACTTTTTTTCGTTAAGTTAATAACTCGAAGGTGAATTGTTATTAAACTATATGATATACCCTATAAGTTGTGTTTTCATTTGTAGTACAAACACATTTCGTCCAATTTCAAGAAAATACTTTAGTTTATTAGAAAACACAATAAAAGTAATGAGGGCGCCACTGGACGCTCGGCGCAGTCTTAAAAAACATATTTTCTTTAAAATAACCAAGATATAAGCCAACAAAGATTTATTTTTACCTAATAATTAATTAAAAAATGTATATAAATAAATGAAGTTTTGAATTTTTATTTTTGTCCCTTTGTGCCCAAAACGGTCCTTTTTCAGATAACACACCGTCCTAAATTGGAGTTGCGTACTGGCAACACTGGTAGAAATGTTAATAATGGTAGTTCGAAAATATAGTATGCAGTTTTAACATTACAGTTCCAGATCGTAGCCATGACAATGCAATATCACTGAATGTATCAACGACATTCAGAGACATAAAGCTGAACGGAGACCATTGTGGCCGTAATAAAAAATAACTGTATTTAAGTTAAGAAATTTCCATGTTTGTAAAGTGTTTTTCATATAAACGATACCTTACACATTTCTAATAAGTTTTTTTTTAGATACTAGGTATATCATCTTTCAGTGTACTATATTATTTACACCTTGGCCTGGAAAATACTATGTTTGCTCAATAAATAGTTGCCAACCCTAGGCGGTGGTGACATATTGTGTCGCTGAAGGAAACGGCGGTGTGAGGTGGATCCCAAACACAGATTATAGGATATGTCTATCCCAAAGCGCTGCCAATGCGTCTCAGGGGACTGTGTCGACAGCGGTCGGCTTACGTCAACCGCATGCCATCGTAACGGGGGGGCTGCGCTCCCGTCCTGAGCAAAAACTCAGTAACTAAGCTAAACCTCGTGTAGTAATATCTACCTAACTAGTAACAACGTAGAATTGAATCTGCTTGAATTTAAGATGCTGCTTAGTCGATTTAGGTCGCTTAATATCGGCAAGTGCCATTACTTGGACGCCCCGATCAAAAAGTCTTTGAACTATGTAATCTATCGATTAGCGGTCATCGGACGGAGTTTCGTTTTCGAAATTCCGGTATTGTCTAAACCCGTTGACCACAATATGTTGCTACATGTGGTCTTTAGCGCGTGCTTGTCCATCATGCAACGCAATCATTTTAGGTTCCCGTGGCCGTATTTTGTACAATCTTAAACAATGTATTTCTCAAGCCAGACAGACAGACTTGTTATAACACAATGTCATTGCCTTCAAAACAATTTGCTACGGCCAGATTGGGAAACAGACAAAATTAAATAATGTTTTTTTTTGATATTCGGTTACGGAACCCTTAAAAAACATTGTCCCTAAAATTCTATTGAAGGTTGACGATTGCGTGTGATTACTTCGTCCGAGTTACAAAAACCGAAAAAATAGACCTTCGTTAAGTGCTAGTCACTTTTAAAAACGCTCCATTGTTAGTTCAGAATTTTGTATTCTTTTAAATTTTGCATCAAAGTATTAATCAAATAATAATTAGTAAATGTCACATTATAAATAGCCACATCTTTTAAGTAATTATATAAAATTCACTTTTATTTTTTAATAATAAACGGGCGGTCATACACGTGTCACAAATACGTGACCTTTTTGTCCTGAATGACATCTGTCATCTTTTCACGATCAAGTACTTGGGGTCGGTCGGGTTGTGTTTCAAAAATTAATATTAATTAAACTTGTTTTAAGTGGTCCCGATTGCGGATCACTGATTTATACTGGGCCTAATTGAACAGCTAGTGTCCAAAATGAGTAAACTAATCCCCTCGGCCGCTAAGTTATTGAGCGGAAACACGATCACGGTAGGCAGAGTTTACGTCGAGTTTTCACGGCTTTAATTAATTTGTACGTGCGCATGTAACCGGTAAAAGTGTTTTTCTAATTGTTATTTTGAATTCGCGTATTTTGTAGAAAGCGGCCGCCCCTGTTGCGACAACTACGAAGGCTAAATACAGTACGAAAAATGAAGCGACGTTCGAAATTAAGGTAAGCTACTTGTACTATTCCTTTCGCCCTGTATGACTATGTCGTTATTTCACCTATAACGTCTGTTGAAATAAGATTTTCTTTTATTTCAATACTTAATTTTGTAAGTTATAAAGTTACTTTCACCAGTAATTATGAACTTATGTAACCTAACCTTCAAATATATTTATTTTGAACTTGACATTATCAGATAAAATTATGCACCAAATGTAAATGTGACGTCACTCTGAGAACTAGAAAGTAGCTGGCTCTATAAACGTTTTATCTCATTAGATTCTGTATTATTAATTTAATACCTACTTTCTGATTGTTCTAATGAATATTGGATAGTTGACTCGGTAAAATGTGTAATTTATAGAAATTATAATAATTAATAATTAATCTTCTTTAGTTTAGTGTTTTATGTATACAATAGTATAAAAATGAAACTAATAACTATAACTATAGGGTAATTTGGGGAGTAAATGGAACGGTGGTAATTAATACGGTAACCTAGTCTATTGGTGTTCTATGGTTTTTTTTTTTTATTATCAGGCAGGATTAATTTATCGATGATGTTCTTTTGTTAACTGACCTCCGTAACAGATTATATGGTTGCTAGGCAACCATATAATACCCAATCAACATTTCTTTCATTTTTTTTAGCCCTATAAACTCCACAAGTTGGACAAGGGACCAGCACAATCGGCCACTCTTAACTCCGAGGATGCCCTTAAAATTTACGAGAAGCTAGCAGTGCTGCGGAGAATTGAAACCGCCTCTGGAAACCTTTATAAGGAGAAGATCATCCGTGGTTTCTGTCATTTGTATTCAGGTAAGAGAAATGTAAAATATTCTTTTCCCGTTAAGCTGACTACTCAAAGGGTAATTAATTGTTATTAAAGTTTGTTACGTATCTCATAAATTGTGTTTTAACTTGCACTACAAAAACATTTTGTCTGATTCTAAGGAAATTCTTTAGTTACTTAACTAGAAAACAGATCATCATCATCATCATCAGCCCGGGGGCGTCCTCTGCTGGACAATGGCCTCCCCCAAAGAGCGCCACAAGTCAGGGTCTTGAGCTGTCTTGAAAACACAATAATAGTAATAATATTATTTTGGAACCAGTTATCATAATAGGCAGAAATTTGGAATAGGTACATTTGTGAACCGGATGACAATGCAATATCATGGTATCTAAACGTATATGATTATGGATAATATGTAATGTAGAAGCAGGATCTCCACTGTTCTTAACATAGACTTATGTTCAGGGCTGGATTTACGGGAGGGCAAGCGGGGAAATTGCCTGGAGCCTTTCGATATGCAGATGATGATTCATACATTCGGCAACAATTCCTCATCTACAAGTTTCACCCCCATTTACAGGACAGGAAGCCGTAGCAGTCGGTATGCGTCAAGCCATGCGCGACGCAGACTCTGTGATCACGGCGTACCGGTGCCACGGCTGGACGCACCTCATGGGCGTGAGCATCGTCGGGGTGCTCTCCGAGCTGACGGGCCGCCGGACCGGCTGCTCTCGGGGGAAGGGCGGCTCCATGCATCTGTATGGGAGAAACTTCTACGGGGGCAACGGGATTGTGGGAGCTCAGGTTAGTACTGACTAGGGAATACATACATACATACATTAAATCACGCCTGTTTCCCAGAGGGGTAGGCAGAGACCACTTCTTTCCACTTGCTACGATCTTGACAAATTTCTTTCGCTTCTTCCACATTCATACATCGAGTCATGCACGCACGTCGGTTTCGGGTACTTAAGATTCGGCCCTTTTCCAGTATTTCACCGATTTGACTCGAAAAAGTACGCCTAGGGAATGCAATTACCAGCTAAATTTGAAAACCGGTAAATTACCGGTCCCTGTACATTTTTACCGGTAATACCGGTACATTACCGGTGATCACATTGTTGAAAAGATAATACTCGAAATATTATATTTTGGTACCGAAAGCACTTTTAAAACACATTCTAACATATCAGTCAATCTTCTATTCTTGAAATTGTTTAAATAACTACCTACCTAGTAGTCAAGGCCACTTTAAACTTAAATGTCTGGTCAACAATCAACTTGAAAATATAAAATAAACGCTTCTACTTCTATACACCACAAAATCTACTTGTACATCAACCAATCGAAAGTATGAAGCCTATAGAATATGCAAACATACTCGTAAGGTTGTCGATTTTTTCTCAAGTTAACTATTGGGTAGGTAACAAACAGTAAGTCGGTGGCGCGAGCGATAACACTAATAATTCATAAGTCAGTATAAGTATAAATAGTTAGTTAGAGTTTTATTCTGATATTTGCAACAGAATTTGCGCGTGTTGTACGCGCATTGTTTTGCGTTTTTTTTCCTTTTAATACCATTTGGTAATAATCTCTAAAATTTACCGGTAAATTACCGACGCCAGACTAGGCCGGTGTTTACCGGTTTGCATATCCCCTAGTACTGACTTTATAGAGTGCCATTACCCTCTAGAGTAGGATTTCCTAACCAGTGGGTACGTGCACGAAGAGGTTTATGAATGTAGAGGAAGCGAAAGTTGTATGTTTAGACAGGTGCCGGCGTTCCTTAGTCTCTGCCTACCCGATTAGGAGACAGGCGTGAAGGTATGTATGTATGTATGTATGTATGGGGTGCGTGGCGCACCTCCCTAAGAGAGGGGTCACATGGGCTTTGCCGGTTTGCGGTGTCGTCGCCGCTGCGTTGTTCGACATATAAATTAAAAGGATATGCCACACAATACGTTATCATACGTGCATCGTTCTATGTTAAAATCATAGTGTTGCTTGCTTGGCTTGCTTGTGTGTTTAATGACTCGAGGTTTGTATTTATTTTACCACCCGTGTAACATACAATGTTGTTCATCACAATTGCAAGGAAATGAAATAAAATCAGACAAAAGATCATATTTTTAACTTATTAGCGGCAGACCACAGATTATAGGATATGTCTCGGCAGACTACATCATTGTCTGTGACTTACCACAGATAATGTCAAACGGTTTCGGAGTCCGATTCTAGTGACAGTCGAGATCAATAGTTTATATGCGAGATTTTTAGGAAATTGTATGCAACTGACATTTCATCTCGAATGAAAGTTCATATCGAACGGCACAAGAGTTGGGGTCCAGACGTATTGTGATAGTTTGAGTCCACGTATAATATTTAAAAAAGAAGCTATTACGCACGATAGGGCGTAATGGTAAAAAAAGGCCCGGGGGTATTATTTTGGATTTACGGTCGATTTTTCTAGCATGTTAGGACACTATTTATGAGCAAGTGTGATGAAAATTATGTTCTGGCCTACCCTGGTCCCAGGGTCCCCTGGGCGCGGGCATAGCCTTCGCGCACAAGTACAACGGCGACGGCGGCGTGTGCTTCGCGCTGTACGGCGACGGCGCCGCCAACCAGGGCCAGCTGTTCGAGGTGTACAACATCGCGAAGCTCTGGGACCTGCCCTGCGTGTTCGTCTGCGAGAACAATGGCTATGGTATGTACAACTTATTTTATTCGCAGGTATTCGTTGCTTATTACTCGATATGGGCCGACTACGGATTTTGCCGACCAGCCTGTTGGCCGACTAATCGGTTCTTGAATTGCTGATTAATCGGCCGACTAGTCGGCAATGCCGATCGTAGGTTTTTAGCTAAGTTCGGGTGCAATCGGAAACGTTCGTTTCGCTTCGTCTCCCGCGTCACTTGTCTCGCGTTCATGTTTTGACCTTGTTTACGTTATTGTTTCGCCGGCGTGCTACGTAAAAAACAATAAAAATAAATTAAATAAAATATTAAATATAAATATAAAATAAGTTTGTTTCAAAATGGTCTAATTTGTTCCTATGTCTATATTTTCCTGTAGGCAATTAAGTGCCGAATATTCACCATTTTTTGCCGACTAGTCGCCGACTAATGGCCGACTATAAATGATGCCGAATAGTAGGCGTTCCCGACTAGTCGGCAACTAGTCGACCCATCTCTACTGATAACCCCGGGTTCGGGGTTGTCATAGCACGGTAAGACGAAAGAGAGCTGTGGAGTCGACATAACCATAAAAATTCAACTGTCATTCTCATTCGATTATTACATTGCAAAATTTATTTTTATTATAAATAGGGATGATAAGTGTCACTAATAAAAATATTTTGTTTATAATTGTAATCTTTCATCTTAGCAGCTTAACTCAGGCGCTCAGGGCGGATATAGGGTAAATCGCGTATTACTGGCCACCCTCAGGTAACTGGCTACTTTGCAATAGAATGTGTAAAGCAAGAGATTTGCTCACATTTATGCGACTAAACTAGAGTACCTAGATCCTGAGTTATTACCCAGAGTACTGTCCAAGTATCTTTACTAACAGCGTCAGTAAGAAATTTGATGGCTAGTAACTAAATGACACTTTCTAAAGTGGCCAGTAATTGAAGATTTACCCTAAAAGTATTTTGGAATTAAATTTACAAATGAGTACAACTCCACAGCTCTCATTAGTCTTACCGTGCTACGAAAACTCCGAACCCTGCTAATTTCCCACGATAATTCATAAGGATATTGTTGCCTGTACATGTAAGACCCTCAGGCATCGATTTATATTGTATCTATAGTTGTTACATAATCCACTATCGCTACAGAGTTATCTTTAAACAGTCCAAAGACGCTTGAGACGCTATACAAACGAACTTATTTTCTTTTTAAGTTTTGAATACCTTGTCAATTCAAAAGAAGATTTAGCCAATTTAAGAAGAGGAACCAGATCTTCAAACGAAATTATTACCGACTGAGAAAAAATATTGGAGGAACCATTACAAGCACTTTCAAGTTTTCATACGGTCGGACTAGAAAGTGGTCTACCAGTTTTGACAAAAGTTTCTGTGAGATCTAATTATCGCTAAGGTTGACACTTTGTTACTTTCATAATACTCGTATTACATACATACATACATACATACCGTCACGCCTTCATTCCAGAGTGGGGTAGGCAGAGCTACAGAATTACCAACAACTTTAACAGCCAGTTGTCAATTCTGTAACCACATTTTGCACAAACAGGCAAGCAATACTCGTATTACTGCAGGGGAAAATCGAATTTGTATCATGACGTGCAAAGACCATATTTTGGCCGATTGTACCAAACTTAAAATGGCTCTAATTTATGGTTCGTATCCTATTACGCCTGTGCGACAAAAATATTTTTTTTCATTTTTTTTTTATTGTAGATTCTTGATTAGGTCAATGGCTATCAGAAACAAAATAGACTATACCTACATTTCTTTAAATAACTTTACTTACTTAATTGTCGCTTAAATGTCTTCGATTTGAAATCTTCAAGAATGCATATCGTTGGTGATACGGGAATTCCGCGCATTTATTTAGTGCAGTTTTCTCCTTATTAAAAATGTTACGCAGTTTTGCAGTTTCACCGACGATATATCCATATTATCCATGCGCTTCCTATGGCCTGTGCTTTCTCTGCCAAGAAACGAATTCACATTAAACTGCGATTATCTAGGCATGGGCACCAGCGTGGACAGGTCCTCCGCAAGCACCGAGTACTACACGCGCGGGGACTACGTGCCCGGCATCTGGGTGGACGGCATGGACGTGATCGCCACCCGGGAGGCCACCAGATTCGCCATCGACTACTGCTCCCAGGGCAAAGGTATTGTGAACTAGATCCCCATGACCAGAACTCGAAATATCCATCAAAGTTTCCATCTAGGCCCTATTTATTTTATTCCGTAAATTTTTGCATCTTCTTTGGTGCAGTGAAGCTGGGGGTGCCTCAAGGCTTTTAACTTGGCCCTATTTATTTTATTCCATACAATTCTGCAGCTCCTTTGGTGCAGTTAAATTGGGGGTGCCTCAAGGCTCTTAACTTAGCCCTATTTATATTATTCCATACAATTCTGCAGCTCCTTTGGTGCAGTGAAACTGGGGGTGCCTCAAGGCTCTTAACTTGGCCCTATTTATTTTATTCCATACATTTTCACAGGGCCTTTGGTAATGGAGATGGAAACGTACCGATACTCCGGACACTCGATGTCCGACCCTGGCACCTCGTACCGGACCCGCGACGAGGTGCAGGAAGTGCGCCAGACACGTGATCCTATTACTTCCTTCCGCGAGAAGATTCTTACGAACGAACTGGTCACGCCTGATCAACTCAAGGTACATTATTCACGCAGTTTGTACTATAAAATAGATATACATGATATTAATGATTAAATATTGACGTGTTTTGGCCAGCTGGTAATGATCCTGCCTCCGAAGCTAGCGATGCCGGGTTCGATTCCTGGTACAGATGAATAGTTTGTGTTATTAACGCATGTGTTTGCTTCTGAGTCTTGGACGTATTCTATGTATAGGCACGGGTTATAAATATGCCTTTTTTTAGGAAATCGACACTAAAGTCCGCACGGAAGTCGACGAGGCGACGAAGCTAGCCAAAGCGGAACCGGAAATCGGGTTGGAAGAGCTCAGTGGCGACATCTATTACAACTGCGCGGAAAATACCATCAGGGGCTTGCATCCTGAGGCTCCCTTACAGCATCTGGAGGTCCAACCTAGAATGCGCAATTAAAAACTTGAAGCACTATCTAAAGATTGTCTGGTGGTAAATACTCTCTTATTGATAAACGCGCAATAGCTGTGTGTGAGGTTATGAAGGAACAATGAATACTTTCACTATAATGGGTTTATTGTGAGTTTATGAATAAGGGGGTTAGTTAATCATTAGAGTATACTGCAGTCCTAAGAAAAAGGCCGCATGTCCCATCAAAACGCTTATGTATTTGTAACCTTATTTTTTAAGATAGGGAGCTAAATTTGCTTTGACTATCAAATGGGGCATGCGTCCTTTTTATTTTGATGGGCAGTATGGTTGGGTCAATCTAGAATGAGCCCTATGACAGCTCGTATTAACATGTATTACACTTACTTCTTTGTTATTTCAAAATTACTACGTTGATTTAACTTGTGACGACTTGTTAGATTGTTTTAAATTGTTATTTAATTTCTTAGTAGCAGAATTTGCATTCGCGTTCTTTTTCCCAACGTATTTTATTGCTGACCCTTTGTTTCCTGGTGATCTCTTTCCAGAAATTTGCGGAGCTCCTATTTCTGGATGCTTTTGCCCTTTGGGCCTGCTGCAGAACTAAAGTAACCTAAACTTCCCCTTTCAAAAGGGGAAAAATTTGGGAATGGAGCAAAAATCAGGAGTGGAAAAATAAGTTTGCGAAAAAATGCAGTTTTTTTCGTTAGAGAATAAAATATTTTGGTAAAATAATCTAACAGCCCATGCGAGGGTAGTAAGTGTTTGAAAATACAAAATAGGGCTGTCACAGAGGTCATGCTAGTTCGTTCGAACTATATCAACAAAACAAGGAAAAATATGGCCACATTTTTTAAATTTTAATTGCCAACTGGTTGTATATTTGTTTTGATAAGTTTCGAGGATTAAAAGATCATGTGCCGTAACATCCACAATATACAAAACTACATGAAAAAAAATACGTAATATAACCTCGTAGAGACCATTGCCGGTATCCAGTGTTACCACATACAACAAAAAAAAACTACAGTACATTGAGGTACCTATTATTTTATCGATACACCTTTCAACGAATCATTACGGAGAATTTTAATTTCACCGAAAGGCATTTCTCGCTGCTAGGTTTTTTTTCGTGTCATAAATCCAACCTAACCTACATTACGTAAATAATGTTTAAGATATCCTGAAAACATGGTTTCAGCAGATAATAGCTTTCGATGAAATTAAATTCGATGTAGTTACATAATCGATGAAGTGAAATTCTATAAAATCACGAGTTGATTATGATCAATCTTATTACAGCATGGTTTCTACGAGGAAATATGTCGCAAATACGTACACGTTTGTATTCGCAAGATATATACTTGAGAGCAAAGAATTCGTGACACTGTCTATGGAAATTCAGTACTAAAAGTGACTAGATTTCTTTGCTCCCAAGTGTAGTTTGCTAACCACGTGACCACTCTTTTTTTAATATTTAGGATAACAATGTCATTTCGTACGATGTGCCTAACATTAAAGCTTTTTAGTGACTTCATTTGTAAAAGGGAAATTACGTTTTATTTTATGATATTAAATAAATTATCAAATATTTGCTTTTAGGAAAATATATTTATTATAAAAACTCCACTAAAATCATAATTTTCATGTTTTATGAAACTATAGTTCTTATGGTGCTTGAAGTGATTTTATATTATGGCCGCTTATTGAAGTTGGGTTTCACAAATGTAGTAATTTCTACAAGCCTATTGTATGTAATTTTCTATTACATTTCTGAATTTGTACAAATTATTGTGGGATTGAGTTGCGAGCGTAATTATGTATTTTTAAGCGTTAAAAACAAAATAGTGAAATGTTTATACGTAGTATAAAATGTATATATAAAGCAGAATGTATATTTAGTTGGGTAAAGATTTAAGATCTTATAGTGCGCACTTTTCACACACATAGGTAAATCTTGTTGACTGTACTTAGAAATAAAAATCAACGAATTTTTATGAACACTGCCATAGTATAAAAAGAAATGTAGGTCATCTCTGGCCCTTTAGGAGTTTATCTTAACTATTACCGCTCTGGCATTAGGGTTGTCCATTTTAATTACATATCGCTCACTCGTGGCATTTAGATAGCAATTGACAGTTTCTAACAGACTAGTGATGTGACAATGTTCTTTCTGTACGAGTCGAGAAAAGGCAACCAATTAGAAAAAAAGTATTTTCAGTCATTTAATGTATGACATTGGTGATAAACAATTAATGTTTGTTCTAAATTTTTACAAGTCAGCCTACGTCTTCTACTTGAGAAAATACACATGGTGTAAGAAAATTTTACCTTATCACCTTGTAGTTGTTCTGGATGTTATCTAATGATTTCCTACATTATTTGGAAAAAATCTATCTGAGTAAGTAAATGAATGATAATATCATTGAAATTGACGTTTTTAAACTAGTGATTAAACATTCTTCGTCATTATGTTAAGACCATGTAGGTAATATTAATTTATTATTTTATCTTATCTGAAAAGACGAGACTTAAAAACTGGTTTGTCAAGTGGTACCTAAATGCCATGAATTAGCGATGTGTAATTATAATGACAGTTTTGCGTCGATACGCCCGCAACTAAACGACGGCGCGGCCCCGACTAAACCGGCTTGGTCCGTCCTGTTGAGTGTGCTTGTGGTGTCTCGCGGCGCGTACGCTCAAGGCACGCACACATGCAAGCCGCGCCATTTACCTTTGTTTGAAGATGAACTACCGTTTATACTGTGACACTGCTTAGATGAATATTTTCACGTAAGCTGCCTTTGTTATTTGTAAAGCATTTTTGTTATTGTATCCAACTGTAGGTTATAACGCACGTTTAATCAAACAAAGAATTAACTCAAAACAAAATTCAGTTTTAGATAAAACTCTACTGTCAGAAGTTAGGGTTAAAATTCGAATGTATTTCTATTTAGAGATATTTCTTTGTTTGATTAAACGTGCGATAAGTGCCACAACGTACCATGTTATAGTATCCGAAACGCACATTTATTTTTTATGTTGCACTTCGTTGATATGTCTTTAAGGGAATTTAAATTATTAATAAAAACAGATCAAATATATGTCTTTTCATTTTAATTGTTTAAGTATTTATAACTTGCCCATCTGCGCTGAAATGAAGATAGTTATTAGCACCCCCTTACAAAGAAAATGACAGATCTGTGGTCAAAGATTGCATATATTTGTGTATTTGTGGAATAGCGGGTGTAATATGGCTGCGTCTATACCGCGTGTCAAATGTGGATAAAGCGTCCGTCACTCTCGTTCTTATTTACGTGTCAGAAGGTGACAGATGCATTATCCAAACTTTGTCACGCGATAAACGCAGCCATATTAGGGCCTAGGTATGTAATAATCTGTAGAGTATTTGTTCACATCTGACATACGAGGGGTTAAGTATACATAGTGCAAGGAAAAGTGATTTTATGCTGCAAAATAAGGGAATTATTTACGAAGCTTTTTTAGTCTCCTCTTTTTCGCGGACTTCTTATTGAAATTTTATCTATTTTATCCACTTTGAAAATCAAGGCGAATCGAATGGTACCTCATTATGTTAAAAGGTTTTAAGCTGCAGAGCGTGCCCAGAAATTGACATACTCACGCTAGAAAAACAACCCTCCTTTGGGCAGTCGGGTAAAAGTAATGAGTTAACATTGTATCATAAAATCTGATTTTCTTACAGTAGAACACAATTAATATGGCGTGTCGTGAATCTTCGTTCGCGCAGACACGAACAACGATTCCGATGATTTCCAAAAGCACGATTAAAACCCACCCACATCAGACTTATATATAATAGTTATAAGGTGCAAATTAAATTAGATTATTTTTTACATCTCACTCACGCACGTTTGACGGCTGACTGAATGACATGCGGGCGCGCGTCAACTTGGTGTCACTAATAGCCAATAATAGCACAGAATACAACCACGCAACGCGCGGATGGGTTAGGCTTGTAACGCTCACTTCCCCGAAATGTGCACTTTCTAAAAAAGTACACTTTCTGCAAAATATACACTCCCAAAAGGTACACTTGCCCAACTGGGGCACTTTCTCGAAAGGTGCACTGTTTCAAAAAGAGCACTTTTCGAAAACACACACTTTCCCAAAAAGTACACTTTTCCAATTGGGGCACTTTCTGGAAAGATGCCCTATTTCCATCACCACAAAGTTCACACAGTTTTTGTCCGATGAAGATCCGGTCATGTTGGCAATGTTAACGTTTTTTGACAGATCTCTAGCACCTTAAAAAAGTAAGTAATAATAATGTACTTTGAAAGTAATGAACTTTTTTCAAAGTATTTGAGTAATTTGATTTTTAATTATTAGTGGCTGAGGACTTAACTCTGGTATGATACTGGCTAATTCTTTAATACAGATTTATTATAGTAGAGATAAAGAAAGTGCACCTTCTGAGAAAATGTATCTACTGAGAATGTGTACCACCTGGGAAAATGCACTTTTTTAGAAAGTGTACCCATTGGGAAGTGCAATTTTTGAGACAACGTACTACCTGAGAAAGTGATCCTTCTGAAGAAGTGCACATTAAGAGAAAGTGCACATTCCGGGAAAGTGAGCTTTACAAGCCTAACCCGCGCGGATCATGCTGATTGGTTCCCGCGCTTCGAAAAATTTTCTTTACTGTATTCTCGATTAATATACTCCAAATAATCACAGGTGATTTTAAGTGGGAGACTCCAGCTTAACTTTCAGACAGGCCAAGAGGGGCGCGGCACTTCCGACCACCGCGAAGTGACGTCACGAAAGCTGCGTTCTAAACATAGAGGTAGGAAGGAAAGCATAGAGGGGGTATAATAACGGCAAACAGAATAGTACTCTTCGCACTTGTTACAAATGCCCTTTGTTAAAAAGAGTCGTCTATATATGACCGCTTTCGATTGAATTTCAAAAGTGTACCACTTTTTAGGTATGTCAGTGTGTGAGTCTGCATTAGTGTGCGTAAGTTTGCAGTCAGCGATGTGCGGTTTAACAATAATATTGGCTACAAGTTGTGTTGTACACAGAAGAAACACTTGCTTGCTTGCTTGATATTTGGCTACCTGGGATCTCTGTTTTCCAACATCTATGGTTCTAAACAACACTAAGACCGCAAAATGCGTTGCCAACCCTGAGGACTGAGATGGAATTAGTAATACTCAAGAAGGCAGTTAACTGCAATGTAGAAGTCGAAGCATTCTGTACTCTATCAGTAGCCATATTAAATTTCAAATGCTACTACTACTATCTACTAGACTTGTTTGAGTTGTTACTTTATGTTTCGCCAGAGTTCCTTTTTATTGAATAGGTACGTACCTAAGGAGGTACAATAATATCATGACATTTAAGTCATAATTTCCATTTCAGCCATTTCGCCAAAACCGTTTTTTTATTTATGACGTATATGTCAAGTAGGAGAACTCTTATTCTAAACTTTGTCTAAATTTTTTACAAAATGGTTACTATTTTTGGAAGAAAACTAAATCTCAGGTTGAATAATTTAATCAAATATGTATTGGTAAGTAGTGGATTGTTTTTTAGAGTAAGTACATACTGAAGTTGATAGAAATAGATCTGGTCGGCCATGCCGTCTCAGACCTACTAAAACAGTACCTATAAAAATTTTAAATCAAAAAGTAAAAATCGTAAACATTTTGTAAACATGGGCTACCGTACATTAAACCTTATAAGAATGAACCTATTGCGATACTACAAACAGTCAGTTGTTATATGTGATTCCTGTTTGAGAACTATATGGCCCGCAGTCTCTGATATTGGGGTTTGTTTAATTTCCATTCTAATTACTCGAACCTAATTTTTCCGTCTTAAAATTTGCCGTAGGTAATCGAATAAAGGTACCTAATAGGGGATCGCTTTGTTTCACATAATTATTTTTAATTTGTAGGTATGTGTTGTTAGTCATCAATGTCATCATATACAGTGTTTTATATTGAAACTGTTTTTATTTCAAGACTTGAAATATCTAGCTGGCATATCAGGTTAGGTTAGGTTAGGTTTGTTTTATAAAAACCCTGGAATATGGATTATTTCCATTAATGGAAAACCAAAATTAAAGTCTCGACGTTTTCATCTCATGGACCCCCATCTTATTTTTCGCTCACATTAACCCCTGGTCAACGTCGACCCCTGTGGCTCGTTATAGACCACTTTGGGGATCACACGGTAGTGCCCAGGCGCAGTTCAATTTCTTTAACCTTTTCGCCGCCATTGACTTGATACAAACATCGTCCTCACACGCCAATGACAGCTGAACACCACAGCTAATTTCAAAGTTACAAATACTCAGGTCTATTGTGCACTGTATCTGTGACCACTAAAAGGGTCGAGGGCGTGAAGGCACACGACCCCTTTAGTGGGTCTTAGCGTTCAAACGGTTAAATGCTGTCTTCTGTCCAGCAGAAGACCTTCCCGGTGAACCGCTCGTCACGGGTCCAAAGGTTCTTCAAACTAATCGCCACCCACATCGGACCGATAAAGAATCAGGACATTCTACAGAACAAAGCTATCCTTAACGAGAGGATTGTAGAGCCACTCGGTGGATTGTGTAAGGAAAATCTAGAAAAGTAATGGAGTCGGGGAAGATCGCCGTTAGTTAGGTTAGACTTTGTTTTTATTGTTTTTTGTAATTTAAACTAGTAATTTATTTTGTAAAAGTTTATTGTTTTATAGAAAGACTAATTATGAACACTTGTTTGTTGCAGAATACGTATCGACAATATGCAGATGAAGCAACAGTACCTATTTCTGTATGTATGGTTATAGTTCCTTTCATTAAATTGATTCCCATTCTAATTTACAGGAAAATCACATTTCTGGCTAAAAATCAAAATTTTCCTTGAGCTATTCGTTTGCGGTTTTAGTTTAGTACCTAGTTAAGGTTGGCGCAGACATAACCGCTCGGCACCGGATCGGATTAAAGTGAGATAGTGAAAAGTGAGTTTTAATTCGTGTTAACCTTTTGACCGTCATACTTTGATTACAAAATGCGCCATTCACACGCTGTACATGTTTGCTATGCTATGCAAATTACAACTTAATTCATACGAAACAGTCTCTTTTAATCTTGGAATTGTGTCTGCTGTAGCCGTCGTCGTGGCGTCAGTGGCACGACTTTCCGATGTCGGCCACAGCCGTCTGTGGCGTTCAAAAGGTTAATACGACACATCTTTCAAAAGTTGTTTCAAACTACTGCGGCGAACGAACGTCGTCGTTTTTACATTAGGTCTGTCCGCCTACTGCGATAACGTAAGCAAGCGGTTGCAGCTGTCGTTCGCCGAAATCGGCCGACTACCGTGTTCTTTAAGTATGCAACATGCGGCGGACTACTTAATGTTATTGCGGCTTTAAAGTGAAAACAAAAGCCGCGCGCTGGCTCGCGTCGTCCACTGAAAAATGTATCGTACTAAATCAAAGTTCACTTTTCAATGTCTCACTTTGAGCAGTTATGTTTGAACTAACCTTTAGTGTGATCACGTCCATAAGACGCCAGTTATTTTTTTTGTGTATTTTTATTTAGCTTCGGTACGAATTTCCGGTAAGAGAGGCCTCGTGTGACCTTATTGAAGATACCAATATAACGCAATTTGATCCCTATGAGTTGCCGTGACAGATGATACAAAAACTTAGCTAAAAGACATCCACGAATCCTTGTCACTGTAGGGGCATGGTTACCACGAAGTATTAGGCTCGACACTTCGGATGGTGCATCCCTTTTACTCCTCGACTGAATCGGGAGATTGAGATGAAGATAACGTAACTCCCATCTTCGATTTTCAAACTCCGACAAGTTCCGCGAGCGTTTTACGGAATGACAGTAGTTGGGGAAGACGAAGACAAGTGCTGGTAGCCAATATGTCTCATACTCAACATCAAGTCCTTCAACGTCTGTCACCCACAGACGATCGTGAATCCACAAAGAAATTCTTCAAACTGAATAAATTACAAGTACCGTAGAAATTTACGTATGATATCAACCCGCTATCTTAATCAGTGACATTTCAATCTAGACGAGTATCGAAGTTGCTTTACACTTAATTGAGTAGATTAGATACATTTCAAACTCAAACAAATTTGGTAGGTATATGAATTTGAAGGAAAAAGTTCGTCACTTTGTTAAGGCCGAGTGACGAACATTTTCTTCGCTCAGGGCTCGCTTTTTCTGCATCTTCTTAACTCATCCATAATGTGTCAGCATGTAATTCCTAAATTGTCACCTTCCTAACTCGACCACATTTTTATATCGTCAGTGTCTTATTTTGTCCACATTCCTATATTGTACACATTCCTATATTGTCCACATTCCTATATTGTCCACAATGTTAACTCGAGTTAGGAAGGTGACGTTATAGGAAAGTGGACGAGTTAGGAAGCTAACAATAATAGGAATGCTGACGAATTGGAATAGTGGACCATATGGCATTGTGGACGAGTTAACAAGCGTGACGAAATAGGACTCTGGACAAAGTCGGTCTGAGCCCTTTTCTTTGAACGTTCCAAATAAAACAGATCATCCATACCTATTGAAGGGAGACAATACTTTCAGCCCCCCTGTGTCTACAATTTCGAAATTTCCGCATTCCCGACTGAAGTAAAAATAACAAAGAAAGAAGCACTGGAACTTTATGCGAACATGGTACTGATCCGCCGTATGGAGACTGAGGCGTCAAACTTGTACAAGGATAAGAAGATTTATGGCTTCTGCCATCTGTACGTTGGCACGGAGGCTGTGGGTACCGGGATTGTAGCCGCTATGAAGCCTACGGACAATTTGATTACGTCTTACCGATGCCATGGTAAGTTAAAGACTGCAGAGCGTCCAGTGGCCATTACTATTATTGTATTTTATAATCAGAGATCGGACAAATGGGATCGATTTTTGATTGGCTGTTTAACAATGTCACGTGGTTTGGATGGTTTACATTTTTGTAAATACCTATAGTTTATTACTTTTAAAGGCTAAAATAACCTTATGAGGTGAAAAGCTCCTTTTGCAATCCACGCATGTTAACGGGGCAATCTTAAATAGATTAATATTAATGGGCACTCCTCATGTCTTTGTATTAGGTATTTATTTATTACCGTCTTGCAAAGGATCAAAATTATTTCGGGTAATCTATTAATGTAATCTATTTGTTTAATTAAAATCTTTGGAGTCATGTCCACATTATTGCGAGTAATGACGCCCATTTGTCTGATCTCTGATCATAATTTGGTCTTATAAGTAATTGGTTGTTTATTTACGTACCCAAAGTTCTTGGTATCCCTCACAGCTACCTAATTATTTTAATTTTTAGGGTTCGCCATGATGTTCCTAAACAGAGCAAAGAAGGATGGACCGGCATTGGTCTTGTCCGAGTTGACGGGAAAAAAGGAGGGTTTGATGGGTGGCAAAGGAGGCTCCATGCATCTCTATGTGCCACCTGTTTTCTTTGGCGGCCAGGGAATCGTTGGTGGGCAGGTGTAGTACCCCAAAGTTATAAAGTTAGTTTAGTGGTGGTAGGACCTTGTGCAGGGTCCGTCCGGATATCTATAACCATCTTATCCATTAAACCACCGCCAACCAGTAGTGTTCGCATTGCTGTGTTCCAGTGTGGGGATAAGACAACCGGGGAAATTACTAGCAGGCTTTCTATCTTAGTCCTGGTTGGCAACGCATTTGAAATCTTAGGATTGCAGTTTTGAGATTGTAGTCTGGAGGTTTCAAATGTCTATACACCCATCCCACTTACCATCAGGTGGCCTGAGTGGTCTCCTTGCCACATCGAAATATAATAAGTATGGAAGAGTAATCGACGCTCAAAATCTGCCCCACGGACTTAGTGCCGGCGGGGGTGGAGCTATTAATGAGTGCCGAACTGTCTATCAGTCGACTTTGTGACGTAGTGTCAAACAGTTGGTTACTATCACAAAAGAAAAAAATCGATATTAATGATTACCGGATTTAAATGACGCTGCAACCATGCCAAGTTGCATTGTAAATTGGTGCAGGACCCACACAGATGCAAAACAAAGCGATATTTATTTTCATTATTAAGTTATTGAATTTTTAATATTCCCATACCAAAATGTCATGGCCGATGTTATGCAATATATCTTTGAAAAATGTGGATTACAAGCAACTACTTCGAATCAATAGGAAATTAAATTTTATGTCATCTTTAATATCGTTAGTTTATGTACATAATAAAAAAAAACGAAATATGACCTTTTTAACACGTTCACGGACACAACACCAACCTCGAAATTGCGTGATACGGGACAAATAAATTCCATACAACATTTTCTACGGCCATGGACGAACTGTCACATTTAACGTTGTTTCAAACATTGTGCCACTTTATGACGGAATAAATATGTATGTAATGTCGGACAAAAAAATCTTACCTATTGTGGCAGCTCGTCCACAGCCGTTACGTCCACAGCCGTGATGTGCCATAAGTGCCATAACACTTGTCGTTCCCCTTTTAGGGTAGAGCATGAGGTTGAGGTTGCCCTAGAGTTTTTTTGCTGTGACACTAGCGGCGTAATTAAAAACACCGGCCACAGCCGCAGTGCCATTTCACGAAGGTCTCAGTTTCCGTCTCTCGACGTACTGTCCGTGAACGTGTTAAGTTTTCCAAAAAATGAAGGACGCCTTGGTTGGATACAGTTCGTCGCGAATTGCGAAACGAGAATTGGATGCCTAGCAAACATTGCAGGATTTGCAGTATCCATTTTGATGAATCGGATTATGTCATCTCAAAAACTGGAAAACATTTTTTAAAAGTCACAGCGGTCCCAAATTGTACAGTACGTTGTCAACATTTATTTACCTACAATAATTTAATTAATATTTAAATGAATATCAGACGTCGAGGAGTTTATCACAGGTCTATTAGATATGTTTAGATGCTAAAGATTATTTGACGCTGACTACTCTTACAACATAATATCTTCTGATATACTATTTTACAACTTTATAATAGTGTAACATAAGTATATTAAATGATTCAAGGGGCAAAATCATTCAATCATATAAAAAAATATTAATAAAATTCATTATTCAATTACTGTGTGGTTTTTGTATTAAACCATCCACGTCAAATGTTGAAAGACATGGCCGCGTTCAAATAACCCTTATGAAAAAAAATATTGACAAATGGAAATCTTGTGTCAGAGAGCTTGTAACCAATCGCAGATTTTTGTCTTTCAAACAGTATAAAACCTTACTGAAATTACTGTCTACTCAAACGTTATACCAGCATCTGACATAAATGACTTCATACCTTAACTCAATTAATATTTAGTTGATTATTGAAACCACTCGATACATAAGATCTTTTCATTTCAAAAAGTGGGCGTTTTGGAGCAGATTTGTCAGTCGTTTTTGTTAGACGTTACTCTTCCATACTTATTATATTTCGATGCCTTGCCATAAAAAAAACGACTATGAACTATTTGTTTGACGACCTGTAATTTGATCGGGTCGCCACTTTCCCGAACATATGGTTGAGAGAGGCAATGGCTGAGATACGATATGCGTCATACTCGTGAACGGGTGTTGTTTGTGGGGTTCGGTCTGTTCACGTTTGCAAGGACTTGTTGTTGAATAAATTAATCTAGTTATGGCTTTTGACGTAGAGACCTCGTCGTTTTGTTCTCATAGTATTTTTTTTTTAATTTAAGGTTTATTGATCTTACATTTGTAATGATTTTATTTTTGGTAGTTTTAAGAATTTATTATTTATTACTTTATTACCTAATGTAACTTACTTTACTTAATGCTACTTAGTTTTAAGTACTATTATGTTTTTATGATTGAAAAAATGACCTTCTGCTGGAGTTTCTTGCGGCGCTTCTTCTCCGCAATGATGGTCTCGTCCGAAGCGCTGGTAGACTCACCCTATTTTACCGACGTGTAAAAGAGCCCTCATGTGGCCTATTTACTGAATAAATATTTTGAATTTGGAATTTGAATTTTTCTGTATGAAAACATCGTTTACAAGTTCTATTGACAGCGACTTTACCGCAATGCCACGTATGACTTGGCTATTGTTACAGGTGCCACTTGGCGTCGGTTTGGGCTTCGGCCATTTGTACACCGACGACAAAGGCGTTGCGTTCGCGTTGTACGGCGACGGAGCGTCCAATCAGGGCCAGGTTTGTATAGTCATTCAATTGTTAACAACCTATATAAACCTGTCATAATGACAGCGTCAAGTCTAAAGCAATAAATTACGTCAAAGTTAACGAGTGTCTTACTGCGACAGGGTTGTATAGGTACTCAACAATTAAAGTTGTTGGTCTTACCTATAATAATCTTCTTTCCTCTTCTTTAGATAGTGTAAAATGAAGTCGCTTCCGCTGTCTATTCGCTTAGATGTTTTGAACTAGGTACTCAACGGATTTTAATGCAGTTTTCAGCTATAGCTAGAGTGATTCAAGAGACGTTACTACTTTAGAAAAAACTCGTATCTGATATTTCGAGATGTATGAATTTGAACTTAATTATTTTCACGTTTATGTTTAAAATCGTACGTCACGAAATACGAGGGCTGCCTTTTAAGTTCTGTCGTTTGCAAGCCTTCCGTGATTGCATAAAAAAGAACTAGTGTCATCTTAAAATATTTGAAATTAGAATTCGAAAACAAAAGAATGACTCGAAATCGGCCCAACCGTTTTAGTACAGCGCTCGTTCAAAGTTGACAAGTCAGTTGTGAAAATGGAAATTTCGAAGGAAAATTTACGTGCGATATTTTTTTACAACTTCAAAAGGGGCTTAACGCGACTTCAGTGCTTCGAAGAGTTGACTACGGTTTTCAATGATAAAGCACCATGCCTCCGGACTGTGGAACGCTGGTATTTAGAATTTCAACGTTGTTGCTCTAGTCTTGGTGATAGACATCGTGAAGGTCGACCAAAAACAGCCGTAACCCAGGAGAACATTGATGCTGTACGGCAACTGATCGTCGAAGATCGCCATGCGACATACCGTGAGATAGAAGCTTCCTTAAGTATTTCAGGGACCAGTGTTCACAGTATTTTGCATGATCACTTAGGCGTAAAAAAGTTGATCTCTCGCTGGATACCACATTTACTCAGTGAAGACCAAAAAACGGCTCGCGTTCGATGGTGTCGCAAAACTCTGCGGCAATTCAACCGAGGAAACTCGAAACATGTTTACGACATTATCAGTGGTGACGAATCTTGGATATATGCCTACGAACCCGATTCTAAACAGCAGTCGACTGTTTGGGTGTTCCAAGATGAGCCAAAACCGACCAAAGTAATACGCTCACGGAGCATTTCGAAAAAAATAGTCGCCACGTTTGTGGCGAAAAGTGGCCACGTGGCCAACATCGTGCTCGAGGATCGTAAAACGGTTAATGCTGACTGGTATACCACTGTCTGTTTACCAGAAGTCATCGGCGAGTTTCGAAAAAATAACCCAAGACGTCGTATAAGACTGCATCACGATAATGCGAGCTCGCACACCGCCCGGCAAACAATTGCGTTTTTAAAAGAGCAAAACGTCGAAATTCTGGAACACCCGCCGCACAGTCCAGACTTAAGCCCTAACGATTTTTTTACTTTTCCAAAAATCAAGCAACGACTTCGTGGTCAACGGTACCAGACGCCTGAAGAAGCCGTTGAGGCATACAAAACGGCCATTTTGGAGACCCCGACTTCGGACTGGAATAAGTGTTTCGAAAACTGGTTCGATCGAATGAAAAAGTGTATTACATATCACGGTGATTACTTTGAAAAACAATAAATACCATTTAACACTTAAATTGACTTTAGTTTTTCCAAACGACACAACTTAAAAGGCAGCCCTCGTATGAGTTTATGGGAAGTACTACTCGTAGTTCTATTCTGATGATCATGAGTGAGTGAGTGAACTTTGCTTTCGCTTAACTTCGGAACTAAATGACCTACAGACTTGAAATTTAGGATTTGAAATGTGTGATTATAGCTTACTGGATGACGAAAATTTATCCGTTCTGGTCTTATCCAGAGGCTCTCAAATAGGGGCCTGAAAATGCGGCGAAATGGTTCCAGTAAAGGATGGTACGGCAGTGTTTGGTTAGGTTTTTTTCAAAGTAATAACGATAGGGTAAATCGCCTATTACTGGCCACCCTCCGGTAACTGGCCACTTTGCAATAAAATGTGTAAAGCGAGAGATTTGCTCACATTTTTGCGATTAAACTACTATTACCCGGAGTACTGTCCAAGTATCATTACTAACAGCGTCAGTAAGAAATTTGATGGCTAGTAACTAAATGACACTTTCTAAAGTGGCCAGTTATAATAAATGTTACCCTATGTATAATAAATTTACCTTCCAGGTGTTCGAATCTTACAACTTAGCGTCTCTCCTCAACGTGCCAGTGGTATTTGTCTGCGAGAACAACCAGTACGGAATGGGTACGGCGGCTAAGCGGTCTTCGTCGAGCACCCAGTACTACTCGGCTGGAAGGGTGATCCCTGGCATCAGGGTCGACGGCATGGATGTTATATCCGTGAGGGTGAGTTACACGGGCATTATTTGGGCGTTTGTTTCGTATCACTTTCGTGGTCACATTTTTGCAGAAGTGGCTGCAGATTTCGATTTCGTTTCTCGTTAGGTATCTTAGTTTACCGGACATCTAACACATATCCGAAAACAGCAACAAAATAGTATATGCCCAATTCTTCAAAAATATGTCCACCGAAGTGAGGCGGTTGAAACGCTCGAATAATGACCCCACTTAGGGTCTCCCCAGACCTATCGAGGCGGAATCGGCTTGAGCCGGTAAGAACAAGTTTTATGTTCACGCAATAAGATCGAAAACGACGTCGTTCCGTTCGCAACGCCGAGCCGAGCCGAGCCGAGCGATACCATTTTCGCTCTTACTGCACCGACATAAGACTTTTTCTTACCGGCTCAAACCGATTCCGCGTCGATAGGTCTGGGGAGACCCTTACACGGGCATTATTTTTGTCAAGAATTGCCCGTCAGTATAGCTGAGATTGTCGGCGGTTGTATACTGTTTTACTGGACAGACAGACGGATGGACAGTGGAGTCTTAGTAATAGGGTCCCGTTTTTAACCTTTGGGTACAAAACCCTGAAAAGAAAACGATGAATGGTTTTTGATGAACTTTCATGAAAATTCTGCGTAATGATAATGATACGTTTGTTGAAAGGTTTTTCGTTAAAATAATAGGTACCGAAAATAGTTATTGTTCCCGGCAATAGATTGTCTTGAAAATCGTCCCTTTATTTTCTCAATAGTAGGTAGTCTTATAGTGTCTTTATTATTTAGGGAACATAAATGCTTTTCCTATCTAACTATTCGATCAGATACGAGGTTTTTCAATCTTCAATTTTAGCTTTGTCCTTATCCTTCTTATGACAAAGGAAAGGAAAGAGCTACAATTTACCTGACAGTGTATGGAGATTGAAAAATCACCCCTTAACCTACAGGTCGATTCACAAGAGTTGGCACGAATGGATTGAACAAAAGTAATGTCACCCATCATTGTGTGAGTGCCGTCCTTTGAAACGATGCTCGAATTTCAAACCGTAAACCTGTTACTATTTTACACACTACTATACTTTCATTCAATCATTCAATCCATTCATGCCGACTCTTATGAATCGACCTGTACCTTATAAACGTTCAGTATATCCTCCAAAATATGGTTTGGTTTGTTGTCTTAACGATTTCTATCTAAACTGCACATTTGTATATTTATTTATTTATTTTATTTATTTATTTATTGGAAAACAAACAGCTTAAATATTACAAAAAATATAAAATAATATTATGGATAATACATGAGCCAAAACAGTTTTCACTAATAGATAACACAATTTATGCTCAGAGGAGATAAAAGCGTGAAAAGTAGAAACTTATTTTGATAATAACATTAACGAATGGAAGGAGAAAGCAAGTAAATTTGGAAGAGGAGAAAAAATAAAATAAAAATAACACAAAAACCAAAACACTAATTACTAGCTACCGTTTTCTGTTTTAACTGTTTTCACTGCGGAAATAAATTGCCCAAAGCGCAAGCTAAAGGGGTCAATGTGCGAATATTTGATGTTGTAGGTTGAGCACGCTCTGATGAGATAGGAATTTTTGGCATATTTGGTGCGACAGAAAGGAACAGAATATAAATTATTATTCCGAGATCGAAAATTAAGACATCTAAAGTAAATGTTGTTCGTGAGGTGTTGCGACTCAATAGAATCATTAAGTACCTTGTATAAAAATACTTGATCCTTATGTTCACGGCGGAGTTGCAGACTCACAAAGTTATCAATATTAAACGATTTAAATTTATATTTCAACCACCTGATGAACTTATTCTGTATTTTCTCGATTGACTCGATGTGTACAGAGTAATGAGGACTCCAAACAACGGACGCGTACTCCAAATGTGATCGTACGTAAGCATTGTACAACAGTACCAAGGTACGAGGGTCTTTAAAATCTTTACTATACCGACAGGAAATCACGAAGGTAGCAGCTGATTACTGCCGGTCAGGCGCTGGTCCTGTCATAATAGAGATGGAGACGTACCGGTACTTTGGGCACTCGATGTCGGACCCTGGGGTCAGCTACAGAACCCGCGAGGAGGTGCAGGAGGTCCGCAAGACTAGGGACCCTCTTACGAAGCTGAAGAAGACAATCCTTGACAACCAGCTGGGAACTGAGGCTGAGATTGAAGTGAGTTTCAGGCATTATCAGGCCGCTTCCTAACCAGCTGCAGGGCAGTCGCACTGCTCAGTGGTGAGACAAACCATGCCACCATTCGTCATAATTTGGGCCTGGGGTGTAATTCTCTCAAAAACGGTGGTAGATCGGACGAACGAGTGAATGAGCGGTGAGTAGTCCCGTCAGAGCTTACGGCGGCGTCGTTGATCGGGTCGCCACTTTACCGAACACATGGTTGAGAGAGGCGATGGCTGAGATACGCGTCATACTCGTGAACGGGTGCTGTTTGTGGGGTCAGGTCTGTTCACGTTTGCAAGGACTTGTTGTTAAATAAACTATTCAAGTTATGGCTTTTGACGTAGACCGCGTCGTGTTGTTCTCAAAGTTTTTTTATAAGTTTAAGGTTTATTGACCTTACATTAAAATGTTTTTTTTTTTTTTTTATTACCTAATAATATAACTTACTTTATTTAATGTAACTTAGTTTTAAGTACTTACTATATTTTTATGATTGAAAAAATGACCTTCTGCTGGAGTTTCTTGCGGCGCTTCTTCTCCGCAATGTTGGTCTTGTCCGAAGCCCTGGTAGACTCACCCTATATTACCGACGTGTAAAAGCGCCCTCATGTGGCCTATTTACTGAATAAATGTTTTTTTAGAGCGAACAAAACACATTTTAACGCATGCATTTTGAATTTCGCAGTATTGGCCTCTAGCGATAATATCGAACGTATGTGGCTCCCTAATTGAGAATGCACGCGCTAAGATGTGTTTTTCTCGCTCCGACGGGACTACTTAACCCTTTGAACGCCTTTAACTTGATACAAACGTCGTCCTCACACGCCAATGACATTTCAAAACCACAGCTAATGTCAACCTTACATTACAAATACTCGGGTCTATTTTGCACTGCATCTGTAGTGTGTAACTTTAGTGCAGGCATTGAAAACCGGTTTATTTTCCGTAGCGGTTAAAGCCACACTATTAGAGCCTAACCCAAAATAAAGGTTACGCTTACAGGGAGCGAAATGCATTTACCGGTTAGAGAGCGCTCCTTCCGTGTGAGCCGAGACAAGGGTGAATGACGGAAGCGCTCTCTAACCGATAACCGGTAAATGCATTTCGCTCCCTGTGAGCGTAACCAATTCGTTGGAACGTAACCCAAATAATTAACCAGTTTAACCTAAATAAATACCGGTTTATTTGTAACCGGTTACAATCCCTGCTTTAGTGGTTCTTGGCGTTCAAAGGGTTAAACTCGCCTCTGCGACATTCACTCGTTCGTCCGACTGACCGCCGTTTTTAAAAGATTGGTCACGTCATGACCACGGCACGGCGTCATGAACGTGAAACGGCACCAAGAGATAAGAACTAGTTTCATTATGCCATTGTATTTTTCCTACTCCTTGCGTTGATGTATATTAGTCGCTTAAATAATTTTCTATGCTTCTTCTTCTTCTTTTTGCCCCGCGGCGACTTCAACAGCTACTACCGCTGGGCTATGGCGTTTCCACGAATATAATCAGTGATTTCGCCAGTGTCAAGTGTATATAAGTATAAATCAATATAGCAATAAAATACAATCCAATCTTCTCTGGGAAGATTGGGGGCAACGTTGTTCGGTAGTTTGTAGGACAGAGGTCAAGATAGTTTTAACCTATGTACCACTTCGAGTCCACTTGTAACGAGAAGAAAGATGCCAGATACGCGAAATAAGTCCAAGTTTTCAATCACTGTGCAACACAATGGCATAAAAAGTACAAATCACTATCAGAAAAGAACTTTGAACACCTAAATACACAAAAAAATAAAACTAAAACAAATTACACATTCGCCATCTTTTAACGTTGCAAATGGCCTCATTTTCTATGCTATTCTGTTCTATTGGGGTCGTCCCGCGGCTGTCACAACAAGACAAGACGTTCGCCTTTTTAAAAGATTTTCATAGTCGCTTCTGTGCTTAGCTAGTTGCAATAAATAATGACCGGAGGGGCTATTGCTTAACGCATTCGCAATCGCAATTGTTTTCATTTTGAAAATGGAAGGCTTGTCTGCATATTAAATGAAAACAAATTGTTCCGCTTTGAAGCCAATTGAGATTGGGAGTGCGTTAGGCAATAGCGACGCGGGGTTCGTAGTTTTCATAGGACGGTAAGACGAAAGAGAGCTTAACTCTTACTCATACTATTATTTTTTTAATTCCATAATGTTTTTTACATTAAATTAAACACGAATTTGACTTATGAAGTTTTAACTATTTTAACTTAGTACGTAACGTTTAATTTTTAAGTTTATAATTTGTAATGTTTCTTTTGTTCCTCAGGGGCTCAGAGCGAATATAAAAGTATTTTGAAATTAATTAGTATGAGTATGAGTTGGATTTTAATGTTAACGTCGACTTAACAGCTCTCTTTCGTCTTACCGTGCTATGAAAACTTCGAATCCTGATTATGACTGTAGAAGTTATTGTACTGTTTTAGGAAATAGACAAGAACGCAAAGACGGCTTGTGTCGAAGCGAGAAAGGCGGCGGAAGGAGGGAATGAACCGGATAAAACTGCACTTTACACGCACCTCTACGTGAAATACCTCGAGCAACCTAGGAAACGCACTTGTGTGGGATGAATACTCTTCTGTGAATTGTGACGTAACAGTCAAAATTATTTTCTGTAACAAGTACTATGCCGTCCTAAGCCGATAAGCAATATCAACCTTATTATTCATAGAAGAGAGTTTAATCTGCTTTGTATATTTAATTTGAGATACTGCTTATCGGTTTTGGGGGGGCAGTACTTACATATAACGCTACACTGATGCGGAGTTTACAAGAAATTAACTTAATGATTTGATGATTTTCGGCAGTAAAAAAGTATTCATCAACAGCTGTTTAAAATGTAACTAGTCAACATTTGATTCTAAAAGTCGAGTTAAGCCAACAAAGCCCCGCTTTGCGGCGCTTCTATGCTGTACGACTTTTGCCCTTTGGGTCAGACGCGATTAAGATAACCCAGCTCTCAAAATCATTTCACCAGTTTATTTTTATATTTTATAACTAGATTTTAAATTCTTTGTCTGTGAACACGCGGTCTTTACTCAATTGTTGTTTTGCTGACTAAAGACCGACTATTTTTTGTACTGTTCTGTCGAGGAAAAACGTTTAATTTTTAATTTACTTGTGAAATTCGATGACATTGGTTTTTTAAGAATTTATCTTTCAATTGAAACATTGGATAATTAACAAATAAAAAAGTGACTATAACCGTAGTTTTCTTTGACAAATTATTTTTAATTGGTTTTCCATGGTAGCGAAGTGCCGTGCATCCATATTGCTTAGTTGGGTTGGGTATAGTCACCAGCAAACATATCTGATACGTGTCATACGTGTTTATTACTAGAGGTATAAGAGCGTGTCAGATATTTTTGCGGCCATTGTTGGATAATATATTAGTACTGGTGATTACACCGTGTGGTTGCTGAGTTAAAATAGTGCCACTCCATGTCTTCCCGTGGATGTCGTAAGAGACGGCTAAGGGAATAAAGCCTCGTAGTACTGTTAGGCGATGGGCTTGCAACCTGTCACTAATACGCTGGTAAACATCTTAGCCTAATTGTGAAAAATGTGGTTACAGAATTATCAACAAGTTTTTAGAGTTGTTGGTAATTCTGTAGCTCTGCCTACCGCACTCGGGGAATAAAGGCGTGAAGGTATGATGATGACTGCAACATATTCATTCAAAACGGTCTGTAAAGAAAAACCTCTAAAAAGTATTTAGTTTACTTAGCGGTCCCCCGACTTGTCGACGCTTGAATGAAAATATTAATACTTACTTATAATTAAACTTATAGGGCCAATACTTATTATTTTTTATTTTTCTTCTGGGGATCCTGGTGAACTCATTCAACAGAGTCGACGGAGCTCCGCTGAAGCGGAGCTCCTACTTCTGGGTTGTTTTGACCCTTCGGGCCCTCTGAAGCACTGACATAACCTAAACCTACCTCTATTTTAACTTTATGATTCTGATAAACACCAGTTCCTGGTGGACTACACTCTTTTTACTACTTACTTACTTTATACTTAAGTACTTTCTTTTTGATGACGCGCTGGCCTAGTTGGTAGTCACCCTGCTTCCGAAGCTAGCGGTCCTGGGTTCAAATCCCGGTAACGGCACACATTTGTATGATGAGCGCGAATATTTGTTCCAGAGTCTTGGATGTTTTCTATGTAAGTATTTATATCTTAGAGCTTAGTTTTGGGACTAGGTCAATTGGTATGACAATTGTGAATATAAGCGCGATAGCGATAGCCAGCCGAAAGCTAGTAAGAAACCGGGAATAAAGCATACTAAGATACAGCCTGATAACAAAAATTTGAACTTGAACTTAAAAAAAACCTATAGTTCCAATATCAATGTTAAATTAAAAAAAAACCGTCTTCATCATAAGTATCATAAATAATCCTTATTTTTACCAGAGCCATCAGATCGCAACCAATTGAATAATGAGACTGTTAATAAATAAATAAAAATTGCATAGTTTCATAAATATTTATTAGTTTTCCTGTAACTAGACAACACTAGGAAACAGCGCACAATTATAAAAATAATTCGACCCACAAATCGAGATTTGAGCACAAAACCTAACTAGTTCAATGGAACTATGTTAATAGACTAACAATAGAGATTTTTCTCTTAACTCCTACGTCTAGAAAAATGCATACATTTAATGAACAAGCATGAACAATTTCGTTGGTGAATCTAAAATGTTCAATAAGAGTGGGTATGGGGTAAAACCACAATGAACCACTTTGAGCCATTTATAATAGTCCAACAAGTTCTTGCGCGACCGTCTTACATGGCGACAAACTTTGAAGGAGGCGGGGGGTAAAGTCGCGCCATTGGGAAACTTATCCCACGTTTAGGCGCACTAGCTGTTCCATAGTCTCCTCTTATAGGGTTTGGCGGAATGCCGGAGGGATTTTAGTGGGTACACCCAAACAGGCACTTTTCCAAGGATATAAAAAAAGCAGCACTCAGTGTAACGCCTAGATCCCTCCCTCCCCTCAATGTCTGTCTAACCGCGAACTTGATACACTATATCTATTTCATTGTACAATGAACGTCCGTGTCCGTTGAGCTATGACTAGAGTTAAACTTTGTAGGTATCTGGGTCAAAATCTTTTTCGATGCACCGAAATTCTCCACTCTGTCACAATCGTAATTTTTCACTTTAAGTAGTAATGTTTTTTAATCAAAATAAATGTTTATTTTATTTGAATCAGAAAAAGTATTGTTAAACATCGTCAAACAAAATAAAATATTACTTCCTGCAAAAACAACTAAGTAGGTACTCTGTCACATTTCCCAGGGACAAATTTCAATGCATCAAAATAGATTTTGACCCACCTACTGGGTATGGTAGGCACGTATTCAATTTTATAGGTTAATACCCGGGTGAGTACACCAAACTATCCGGGTATGCATTAAACTTTTTGAGTGAAATATCTAGGTCTTTTATGTACTTATATTTTCCTGGTCGTTTAATTGAAATTCCAGGAATGTTAATAGATAAATGGGTATCTACACGGTAAATATCCGAGTGACATTTATCCATTATAAAAAGTTCAGGCATTCACATTAACAAAAAACATGTTAAGAGAGTACAAGCAGCCAATAAAATAAATAAATATTTTTTTAGCTTCGCGCAGTCGGTTAAAATCAAAGGAAATTGTGGTACATAATGACATCTGCAAGGAATCGAACTTACTTTAAACTGGTTATAAATGTTATTTACAATGTTTAGATACATAAATACACAGTATAGAGATGTAGTGAATAATCCTTTCCCTTCGTTTTTGGTCGGATAACTTCGTATTTATCTTGCTTTCTCAGTTGACATATTGATGGGTACTGAAGCTAATTGAGAAAGATAGATAAATATGAACATATCCGACCAAAAACGATGGGAAAGGATTATTCACTACATCTGTACCTATATTGCAGTGAGTTGGTAACGATTTAACACCTTAGTTACAGCGTTTATATATCTGCAAATAAAAACTTGCGAGGTACTTAAGTACCATTTTGTGGTCCTGTAGTCATACTAAGAACCCTTATAGTTTCGACGTGTCTATCTGTATGCCCACTCACTTTTTTCAGAAACTATCTTAGTCGGAGCGCTTAAATTTTGTACACATATTTATACCGCCAATAACGGAATAAGTAAAAAGCATTATTTTCAGTGTACAGTATTACAAGTAAGGAAGTAAGGTTTATTATTATTCATCAACAATGTGAGATATGGTTAAATAGCTTCTATATAAAACTATTGGGTGTACATATTTTACAAGAGGCTCGTATAATTTTCCGGATCATAACTAAACCTATTTTAGTTAAAGTATGCTGTCACTTTCTGGCAATTTCAAATGTGACAATGAATAACAAGGACAATTGATGTTATAGGCACGCTTCTACTATTCATTGTGTGTTAGGGTTGCCTTTTATCAATATTTACTATCTAGAAGTGTACAGATATATAATGTTAAGGATAATAACATGATTTTACTTTGATATGTAAAATCAAGTTTAGTTAAAAATGAAGTAACACAGTATCAAAATAAAAGGCCGAAAATAGATTTCATAGCAAATCACAGTAAAACCGGAGTATTAATAGTACTCGGCTGTCTATAGCCGTCACTCTCTGGCAGTGTCCGACTGAAGTTACGGTTTTGGTTTGAGCGGGTTTCGGCCTAAGGTTCGGTTTCGATCAAAAAAGTGCCGAACCTTTCGGTTACACCGAAACTTACCTATTTCATGACTGTGTTTATTTTTATTTGACAAATAAATAAAAGAAGGACAATTACTTATGATCATAACTCATGAGAAGTATTTTGAGGTTAGCTGATTGTCATTTGTTAAAATAACATACATACATACCGTCACGCCTTCATCCCAGAGTGGGGTAGGCAGAGCTACAGAATTACCAACAACTTTAACAGCCAGTTGTCAATTCTGTAACAACATTTTGCACAAACAGGCTAAGATGTTTATCATGTGTAAGTATATTAGTGACAGGTTGCAAGCCCATCGCCATTGTTAAAATTAAAACTCGGAAAACATAGTTTTTTTTTTATAAGTCGACTTGTGTCATTTTGTACCACGTACAGGACTTGCAATTGTTTTATTGTTATTTGAAATAACGGTCTACTTATAGTTCATAATATTCAACGATTTTAACACTATAAAAGGTTTGGTTTAGGAAAAAAATCTTGTTTCGGCCCGATACTAGATATTTGTTGTGCCAGAGAGAGTCTGAGAGCAAAAGAGTACAATTAATACTCTGGTCGTACTTGTGCAGTATAATAAATAAAAGGGTTCGAGTATAAGTTTTGCCATTTGTAAAAGTATTTTTTTTGTGACCGGCCATTCTACACAGTGGAGTTTTATAACGTAACAATCTTAAGTGCATCGGAGCCGAGATATTATAATATAGCTGGTATTTTAGTATATATAGTCGATTACAAAGATGTTGAATTTTGTACAGTCAGGTGTGTTTCAAGTTCACCGACGCTTTAGAATTTAGCTAGCTGCGACGCACAAGGCAAAAAAATCTTAACTGGAGGACCGCGAAAGTCCCTGACTGTACCTGATTACAAGGCAATAAGGTGAAGGAGTGGATACATCTCTTTGTAGTGAACTGTACCAGAATTATTAAACTTAAATCTTTTATGTCTTGGCTCCGATATTATTGAACGCGTTACATTATATATTTATGTGTATTTAGAAATCCTCTATACTATTTGAGAGTAGTACAAAATCATCCACGGCCGCTAAAAAAAAACAATTATTTTCTTACAAACAACTACTCAATGCCCTTTGTTAACAAAATTTTAATTATATTTACATAAGTATGATTTTACGTACTTTTTAGTAGTAGTAGTTAACATGATAATACAAATACAAATTCGATTTTAACGAGTTATATATAAAAAAATATCGATTTATTGATCTAACTAATTATTTCTCGATCGTCTGTCTTTGCACCCAATAAATAGGTATCAGGGAATGGTACTAGGGAATGTTGGATAGGTAAACTAGGAACTTAAATAAAACTAAGGTTATGAGTGTTTTAAAAATACTCGCTTAAATAGTGAGTATACGATTTGGATAAAGGTGTCAAATTATTAGGTTTTTTTCTCACTAAAAGATTCCGGAGGGCTAGTTGCTTATAGTGATGGGCAGCTTGTAAGTTTTAAAAGTGAAACTTTCATTTAAATTTCTGCAATATTCTATAAGTTTCAAAAGTAAAACTTTCACCTAGAATTTCAAGCTGTATTCTGAAAATTACCAAAGTGAAATCGTTTTATTTCTGAAAATTACTATAGTTTCGACATGTTACCCAACTTTTCATGAAATTTAAACGAAATATACTGGTGTTAGAATAATTTCCATCTAATTATGTAAGTTTCAGAAGCTGTAATTTTCGCAGTTAAGGAAAGTTGTGCAATGTTTCAGAAATCGCCCATCACTAGTTGCTTAACGCACTCGTAATCGCAATCGAGGTTTAATCTTGCAGGAGTGGTTTCGACATTTCAAATAGATGACCACACAGCTCTCCTTAGGCCAACTCTCGTTTCCTTTATTCAGGGCTGTGTTGGGCTATGTTTAAAGCCTTCCGTCGTTGGATACCATATTCGCAACATGATATTCTGAAAAATATCATATTCGCAAAACATGACATTTGCAAATCATCATAGTAGCAAGACATCACATAAGCAAAACTTAACTATTATTAAGACATGAATTAGATAGTGTCAACGGAGTTCCGCTACGGCGGAGCTCCTATTTCTGTGTAGTTTGGCCCTCAGGGCCTGATATAAATCTAACATAACCTAAACGTACCTAATGATTTTATAACAAAACCCGACTATTTGTAAATATCATGTTTTGCGAATATCGTGTTTTGCTAGTATGATGTTATGCGTATATGATGTTTTGCTAGTATGATCTTTTGCGAATGTGATATTCTGTAGAGTAACTGGTTTAAAGGTACCCCTAGCGGTGATGCAAGGCCCCTGGCTGATGCGGGGCGCCTATGCCTACAATGCCTAATGGACAATCCGGCCCAGCCCAGGTCTTCTCAGGTCAAGTCTGATGATTTAGGGCTGTATTAGGCTATTTTTAATTAACTATTCCTACTATGGCTGTTCTGCAGCGGTTACATTCTCCTCACTTTCCTCCACAAAGCCGCACTGCAGCTCGTACAGCTTGGCGTATATCCCCCTTAGTTTTATGAGCTCCTGGTGGGTGCCGGTCTCGGCGACGACGCCCTGGTCGATGACGACGATCATGTCCGCGTTCTGGATGGTGGCCAGGCGGTGCGCGATGATGAGGCAGGTGCGGCCGCCGCTGGCGCGGTCGAGGGCTTCTTGGACGACCTGGGGACCAGTCCATTGTTTAACGGAGAGACGAGAAAAGGTGCAGAAACAATGGGAGGGGAAGGTCTATGTTCAATGGTAAACATGTAACTTGGTACGGTCACGAGCGATAATTTGGGACCCATTTCAAGAAAATTATGCTTGAAGTCGCCAATGTCATTAGAGATGTCAAGTCATTTGTAACTTGTTGGAAATCAACCTTATTGTTGTAGAATGTCAGATTGACTTTGGACCTAAGGTGGGTAGCAAATTAAATCTCATGACTGTACGGTCGGCCAAGAAAGTGGATTACTGTGAACTTTCTATACTTAGGCTGACGTTTTATTATTACATACATACATACATAATAACTTTAGTAGATATATCATTAGAGATGTAAACTATAACTGTCATATACGGCGGCAGAAGAATTGGGCATGAGGTAAAGTTTAAGATAAGTTTAAGTTACATATTTAAGTTACTACCTAGCTTAAATAAACGTAAAGGAGTCAAACCACTCTGTGGTTTGGCAGAAGAATATTATGTATTCAGTTGTTAGCAAGATCCGTGAATAAACGTATTATTATTATTATTATTATTATTAAATCACCCCTGTTTCCCAGAGGGGTAGGCAGAGAACTTTCTTTCTACCTGCTACAGTCTTGACAAATTTAATATTAACTATACTAAATAGGTTTGAATGTTTTGTCAGTTAATTCTAGGATTTTATAAGCTCTTTGTGAAAACTTAGATTAAAACTGAAATAATTGTACTGTAAAAGCATTTTAAATGTAATGTGGTTACCAATACGGTTGGTTTTCATACAGAGGTGGTTACGTCATCTATGTGTATTTATATCTGTGACGATGATGGTAATGAGAGTAGGTATAGTTTACCTTTTCGCTGTGCGTGTCGAGAGCCGAAGTCGCTTCGTCCAGTAATAGGACGCGAGGGTTGCGCACGAGTGCTCGTGCGATGGCTATTCTCTGTTTCTGCCCGCCGGATAGCTGTGAAGCACGGGCGCCGATTCTTGTGTCGTAACCCTGTCAAAAAAGTTTCGATCAATTAGCACTTTTTGCCGACATATTTCTTCCTGGCTACTCTCTTCATGCCGCCAGTGATGGTATTAGATGATCAACTAGGTACTTAAGCTTGTTTGCAATATTTAGGACTCGGATATAGGGTAAAGTCACCAGTGGTCAGCCAGAAACCAGTAGTCGACCTTATATCCAGACCTCAGCAAGAAACCAGTAGGCGAAGAGAGGGAAGTATATCTTTCGTTCTCTTCCCACTCATATATAGTATTGGTGGAGGCCGACTACAGATCCCTGGCTGACCACTGGTGACTTTACCCTACGTTTGATTAAAAATTTGACACAGTATATGTGGCAGATCTCAAACCCGAAGTAAGTAACCAATCGATGGATGCAAGCAGCGCAGGACCGGTCCTTGTGGGAAACCTTTGGGGACCAGCAAATGGACATCTGTGGCTGAAATAATGATGATGACGAAGTAACCAAATCTATTTTCATTCTGAGCTTTTGTAAATATACCAACTAAACAGAAACCAATGACAATTCGATACATACATACATACATAAACTCAAGCCTTTATTCCCAGAGTGGGGTAGGCAGAGCTACAGAATTTCCAACAACTATAAAAACTTTTTGATAATTCTGTAACCACATTTTGCACACTTAGGCGAAGATGTTTACCAGTGTATTAGTGACAGGTTGAAAGCCCATCGCCTATTTATTACCTTAGTCGGCTTTTACGACATCGACAATTCGATATACATTGCAAAGTCGAAGAGTTCCTAGTAGAAGGCCTTTGTATACGCTACGCCATTGTACAGTAAAGGAAATTGATTCATAGACAATTTTGTACTATGTCATAGTGACGTAATCAATCAAAAGGTAGGTGACTTCTTATGATTTTATTTACAGTGTCACTTTGACCTGGTCCAAAATGGTCTAGGAATCAATTTCCTTGACTGTACACTGAATAATCCCATATCCTCTGTCACCTGCCATTGTCATGGGTAAAGATACCAGGAAATCATAACCAATAGAGCACTCACACTGGGTAGCGCAGCAATGAACGTATGGACATTAGCTTCCTTGGCCGCTTGCACGATCTCCTCTATGGGGACCACGCGAGTGTTGTCTCCATACGCGATGTTCTCTGCGATGGTGCGGTCGAAGAGGACTGGCTCCTGGGACACGATGCCGAGGTTCTTGCGGAGGGTGGACAGGCGCAGGTCCATTGTGACGCTGTAGTCGTCCATGTACTAGGAAATAAATAGGTCACATTATTTCAATCAAAAATTAAGGATGATTACCACTCTAAGAGTAGAATGAAAAAAAAACAGGAGGTGAAAAAGCTAACAAAGTGGCAGATACTCTACCACCAAGAGCAGCTGCGCAAACTATGGTTGTTAAAGTCGATAGTTTGTAATTATAGTTTATATTTAAAAAAAAACCGGGCAAAAGCATGTCGGACCATGCTCAGTGTAGGGTTCCGAAGCCGTAACGACAAACCCAAAAAAACTCTCATCTCAAAAATCAACATGTATGAACCGATTTTCTATTTAAAGTTATTTGGTGCTGTCTTAGATGATTTTTAGTAGGTAAGGTAACGGCACCTATTACCGTGGGAGTTAAGGTAGTTTTCAAATAAGAGCCAAAAATTAAGGGTGTCAAGACACCCTAACGACCGTTTTTTATTTTTTTATAAAAGTGTGTTTATTGAACTTTGTAATTTGCACCTTTATGGCCTAATTTTTGGTGATTATTTGGGATAAAATAAATGTTAAACCCAAAAAGTCGGGTTCTCCTAATACCGTGGTATTGGACGAGCTTTGACCCTATTACCGCGCATGAGGCTCCTATTACCGAGGGTAGAGGATTAATGTATTTTTGGTTCCGTACATTGAATATTTAATATTTTGTTGTTTTTTTAGTGAAACTTAATTAAGTAATAAGACATTTAAAAGTGGAAAAAGGTATTTTTTTAATTAAAACTGCTTATGAAATCAAAATTATCTGGTGATAAACTAAAAAATATTAATAAAACAATAGTATAAACATACTTACACAAAGACCTTTATTAACATTCTGATAATTAAATAATCTGTCGAATCAAAATAAAATTAATCAATTTGATATTGTTTTCTTCAAATTTTAGACGTTTGTTGTTGTTCTTTTTTTTAAATAATAAAACCCAGTCTACCAAATACTCGTTGTACCATCAGTTAGTACAACAGTTTTCGACGGGTAAGCTTTACTATCAAAAAATCGTTTAATTTTATTAAGGAATCCGAACTAAGGTACCCTAAAATTTATATTTCATTTACTGTCACACGGTAATAGGAGATAGTATAGGATCCTAACTCCGACCCATAAAAAACCTAAATACCTCGGAACTAGGTTCCCATACATCCTATTACCGAGGGTTATCTTTTCTTACCCACGGTAATGGGATAAAATCACGGTACTACAAAACCTAATTACGACCCATAAAAAAATAAAGCTATCGTGACGTTGGTTAAACAAATAAAACCTTAACATTTTAACCATCTTATAAAACCAAACTCATAAAACTAATAAGAACATCTTTAAATATATCTTTATATTTAAACGACTCAAACATTTAAGGCTTTCTATGGAAACAAGTAATATAGTGCTCTAGGTTTTGATAAAAAATAAGGCCTTTACTAGTATTTTTCATACCACGGAAATTGCTCTTTAACTGCTTAGATAGATAAAGTTTTTATCAACACTAAAAAAATTAATAACCGACAGCAGATATAAAAAATAAAGGCCCTTGAACCTAAAGTACCATTTCAGCTATTACCGTGGTATACCTCGGATTTAGGAGCCATAGCAAAAAATGAAACCGATTACCGCGGTATTTAATATTCTAATTTTAACGTATTTCCAGACAAAAACACATAAAAATAGTATTTGAAAGTCGCAAAGAAAACAATAATCAATAAATTAAAAATCTTAGCATTAGGTTAGTCATTATAACTATTACGCAAATCACTAAATAAAATGTGAGTTCCCTTACGTGTGGCGTCTCGCGTTTCTATGGCACAAACTGCTCTTGCGCCGGCGTCGCGGATACTGGTGGTTTGCGAGTTGTTTATTTGATGCATAAATACTAGCGCTCAAAAAACCGGTAGTCTACAAACTGCTCTTTGCTCATGTAAAATAAGTTTCTTAGTGAGTAAATCGAGTTGTTTATAAAACGCATTTTTAAAAATACCGCGGTAATGGGTGCCGATTTTAGGGGGGGCGGTAATAGGTGCCCTTACCTTATAAACCTGTTAGTCGCCTGTATCTCAGGAACTAATCATGTCTACTTAGCCGTGATAGTTTTCCTTTAAAATTCGTTATATGCGCTTTCGTTGAAGATATTTTTCACATTTTTAGTAAAACAGAATCATAAACCCGCAATATTTTTGAAAGACCTATCCAACGACACCCCACACTATGGGGTAGACAAGAAAAAAAAAAGCTTCCCCACGTTACGTGTAGGGGAGGTGCATTAAAAAAAAATATTTTAAAAAAATTTATTAACCATTTTGTTGGCGTGACTAATATGTATATTCATGCCAAATTACAGCTTTCTAGTACTAAGAGTCTCTGAGCTAGACTGCGGACGGACGGACGGACGGACGGACGGACATGGCGAAACTATGAGGGTTCCTAGTTTGACTACGGACCAAATGTTTGTCCTCGGGGTAGTAGTTTCCGAACCACTTTGCGTACTAGAAACGCATTTGGTATTCCTCTAACTATCCTCTACTTTGCGTCTAGCACAAAACAACTCACCACCATCCCATCCTCAGGGTCATATAGCCGTTGCAGCAGCTGGATGAGCGTCGACTTCCCGCAGCCGCTGGGGCCGACCAGGGCGACCCGCTTGCCGCTGGGGATCTCCAGGGAAAGCCCGCGGAGCACCTCCACTTCGAGTCGCGTCGGATAACGGAAGCGAACTTGCTTGTATTGGATCTTGCCTTTGGTTACCTGAGAACATCAATATGTAACCAATGTTAAAAAACCTTGGTGGGTTAGGGTGTCGGAAGATTAAGTTACCAGATAGGGTCATAAGTGGTCAGCCAGAGACCAGTAGAGTATGAGTACGAAGAGTGGGAAATATATCTTTCGTTCGTAGTAAGAACTCATACAAAGTATAGGCAGAGGCCGACTACAGCGCTCTGGGGGTCCACTGGTGACTTTATCGTAATCTTACGGTCAAAACATCGCGAATTCGCACATTCAAACAGCTGAGTCTGAATAAGAAGGGTTATTCCACAAAAGTTTCGGGAGGGTCCAAGTAAAGTGGTTACAAATTAGCTCCGTATAAAAATATAGGCTGTTTTTTTTTAACACATCTCCTTTGCGATCGCGGTAAAAACACTCACATAGTCCTCAGGCACAGCAGGCGCATGCGTGCTCTCGACGAGGGGCTTCCTCTCGAGCAGCATGAACACGCGGCCGGCGGCAGACACGGCCGCGCCGAAGTTCGGCGCGAACGCAAGCGCCTGGCCCATCATCCACGCGCCGAACACCAGCGCTTCGGAGACCCTGGTGGTTAAAATGATAGTCGTTATATTTGAGCATCACTGGTACGAGTACAGCATTATAATGTAGCTGCAAACTTTTGTACATTGCCGCTCTAATGCAGTGGTTCTCAAACTTATGTTTTACGAATACTCAAATTAGGCCAAACTGGTTTGTACGAGTATATTTAGAAGATACAAGATAGATAGGTGCTGTGCTGGAGTTTCTTGCGGCGTCGCTTCTAAGCAATGATGGTCTTATCCGAGACGATAGTACATTCAGTCCACATTACTGACGTGTTGGACAATATTTTTCTCTACCATGCTCGGAAAGGACGGCTTTTCTTTTAAAAAACGAAGTCCTAAAGAGCCTAATTTTCTACGTAGGAGCAAAATAAACGTATGAAAACCAATTCCTGTCAGTGCCGATATTTTATTAAAAATGCTAACTATTGAGAATCAGATAGGACCATGATAAAATTCCCTTACACCCAACTTGTGTGGGTACGGTGGTGCGCAGAGGCGACGGTGGGCGTTGGCATCTTAATACTCGTATTTTAAAACAAAAACTCTCTGAATTTATTGAACGCATTTTACAAATAAGAATAAAGAATAAGAATAAGAATGAACGTGTGTGTGTGTGTGTGTGTGTGTGTGTGTGTTTTATACTTTATATACTTGTATCATTGCCTCGTATTGTTTGAGAAAAGCATTATAAATGCCTCGGCTGAAACGAGGATTGCCTGACTCGGATTTTAGCAGGTCTCGCGCCTCGGCCCGCAGACTCCCTCAGGCAACTCCCTACTTTCCGGCCCTAGGCAATAATGTACTATTGTGGCTAGCTCACGTACGACTCACTTGATGACGCTCTTGTACTCGACCTCCTTGTTGGCGACGAGCACGCCCCCGTACCACAGGGACACGGCGTACCCCGCCACGGGGGCCGTCTGCCCGAAGGAGAACACGCAGCCGCGCCAGCGCAGGCTCTTGCGAGTCGCTTTCCGGGCCTCGACGCCGGCCTCTTGGTAGCGACGGAGGATGCCTTCCTCGCCACCTGATTAAAACCATTTTTAACCTGTGGAACTTCATGACATATACGTATTACAATGTTAGTTTTAAAGTCGAGTCCAGAATTAGGCGAACTAACTAACTAATATCGAATATCGATAGCTAATCGAACACATAAAGGATTTGGAGTTATCATCGACGATATACTAAGCGACACCTAAGTGGTAATACAAAATGTTATTTTCCGAATCTACTCATGATTACGATCAACTATTAATATGGGACCAACTTCGAAAACGTAAACACAAAATCGAGGTCTCCATACAAATTGTGAATTGTGAAACCGGCTGATTGCCTTTAGTATGGGAGATTCAATTTTTTTCTACCGATATCGATATTAGTCCCATAGTAAAAGTTGATCGTACTCATGAGTAGATCCAGAAAATAACATTTTGTATTACGTCTTAGGTGTCACCCTGTATAGCGTTTGTCTGTATCGCACTTTCATATTTGCCAGAAAGGAAGGGATGAATGCTATATGTATGGTACATGAACTGTACCGTTCTATCCCGACTAAATGGTTCCTATTTCAAAGGTGACGATAAGATATCTGAATTAAGATAGTTCAGTGACTATGAAGACGCACATTTCATTGGTTTAAATATTGAATAAACCATGACTTCCCCGTGGTGTTAAAAGGCGAGCTTAAAATATCATAAGTATCATATTCAGTGAGAAGAGGGTCTACATAACAGCATATTATTATGAGCACAAATTAATATATTTAAACATATTTTTTACGTACAGCCGACTACAAAAAGATGTGTCCATTATTGGACATTATTTTAATGCAATGTGGTGAAAAAGTGGATACATATTTTGATAGAAACTGTAAAATCACCAACCATTTACAATGCTGCCATCCAAAGCCAATAAGGTGTATCATAAATTCAATCACCAAAGCAAATTCAATTCTACAGCGTCAATAATAAGGTCGATATTACAACAGGAGGTTAATCTTAGTTACTGCGTTTTGATGATTTACTTACAAAAAGCCGACACAGTCCTGATGTTGCATATCGCCTCCGTGGCAATGGTGGTCGCTCTATAGGACGCCTTTAGAACAGTCTTGGCTCCCTCGGCTATCATGCGACCTTCGAGCACCACAGCACCGATGACCAGGGGCACAGACACCAGGGAGACCAGGGTCATTTGCCACGTGAAGTACAAGGACATCAGGATGCCTATGGTGATGGTGGCGAAGGCTTGCATCAGAGCGCCGATGCGGGAGCCGGTTGCCTGATAGAGAAATATAATGGGGTTTGATACTTAAGGACTGCGCCGACCGTCCTGTGGCGATCTCTTTAGAAGAGCCCGGATTTTTCGCGGCAAAACAAAAGCCTGTCGCAATTAGTCTATACTTTTAGGCATTTAAAAAAATGTAAACAATACCACCACGTGGTATAGTTCGACAGCCAATAGAAGTAGACAGTGTTCTGCTTCTATTGGCTTACGTCAAAGTCGTCGTACGTCAAAGTTCGATAAAACAGTTTTCATTGGCTGTTTGACAATGTCACGTGGTTTGGAATGTTTACATTTTTTTAAATACCTAAAAGTATAGACCGTCAGTGTTAGTTTTTTTTTTATCGATATCGACTTTTTTTTACATAAATCCAAACAAATCCAACAGCATACATACATATACATTTAGAACAATAGACAGAATAGGAAACCGTTAGCCAATTACAGGATCTTACTACTAGATATAGAAAAAAATGCTAAATGCGCACAATACACAGAACGCCACAAACTTAAATATAAATTAATAAAATTTGACAGCTATGATTCCCAAACACACGCTAGTTTCACTCACTCCAAGCACCTCGCCGACAATTTTTATATGTAGGTACTATCAGACCATTGGAACCTTGACCCACCATAGAACTGTGTCACAGAGACGTTATGATTCAAGTCATAAGAAGTGTCAAACAAATTGTTTTATAATGTCACTGTGACACCGTTCTATGGTAGGTCAGGGTTCCATTGGGCTGATAGTACATTATTTTAGAATCATTCGCGAGAGTTGTTTTATATGTGTTATTCCATCTAAATCTTAACTCCTACTTTGTCATATCAAGGAAGTAAATAACCTGTCGGGTAACTAAGAGGTAAAACTTTGAATAAAGTGACTATACTACCTCATGGAAAATAATAGACACTTCAGAAATTGTCTACCCCCACAGAATGGTGAGAAATTAATGATTATCTACTCCTTTTACTATCACAAACCAAATAAAATGTCATGTGCTGCTGTGTGTGCTGACGTGGATTTCGGAGAAGGAATTGGATCTGTTTCTATATAATTTTGTACAAAACTCAAATGTTTCATTTCATATTATTTTATTTCGTGGACCTTCTATTACACAACTGTCGAAATATCGATAAAAAATACTTTCTAACACTAGCTAGATTGCGACAGTTTTTTGTTTTGCCGCGAAAAATCCGGGCTCTGCTCATTACCGTGATGGAACCAGTAATGAAAAAGGCACCAATAATGTACACTTGATTCTTATTTTATAGAATAATGGTTATTCATTTGTTTTGCATCAATCAATTTAGGACCGTATGAAATTTGAATTAAAAGTGTCCATTACAGGTGCCTGTAAAAAGTGTACAAAGCTAAAAGTGTACATCTTTGGTGCCGTTGCCCTACTATTATTCTTACTATTCTTAGAAATTAAAGATTAAGATGGTTTTTGTTGTACTGAATACTCCATTTATAGGAGACATTACATAACTTAATCACAATGAACTACAAGTGAGGAACTTAACGGAATAAAGAGAGATATGGAGTCGACTTTCATAGCCCAACTATAGCCCCATATTCATACTCACACTGAATCATTAATATCATACGAAGTTTTGCTCATACAAAACTACCAATAAGTCAATTACAGATAGGATTACCGACACATCCATTCCAATAATGAATCCAGATAACTTTAGCATCGCCTCACTCTTGTAAATGAGTGTAAACTCAAGAGTGAAGGGGATATCCAGTTGTGTACACTTACACCTTGCACGGCGGCGGCGTCGGACGCCAGTCTCGCACACAATGCGCCCACGCCGTTAGCCGCGTCGTCGAACCAACCTATCTCTTGCCGCAACATGGCTCGGAAGGCTGCCACCCTTTAAAAGAAAACAAGAAAGTGAAATTTGTATGAATACATATTAATATTAGTAAAATTTACCAACTTGTTTCACTTGTAACTGGTTATAAATTTATGAATAGATCGTTCATTGAATACAAAACGGACACATTTCAAAATGAGTCAGTGTTGCATTTTAAAATTAGAAGCTATTCGTATAAGATTTTTAATGCAAGAGCAAATTATTTTGGAATGTGTCCGTTTTGTATTCAATGAGCGAGATGTAAGATAATGTTTTCCTAATATGATTACTGTATTCCTCGTGGTACACCATATTCAGCAAATTTCAACGTATGCGGTCCTAATATTTTTCTTTTAATAGTATAAAGTTATCATTAAAACGTTGGATGACACTAAAAAAAAAGCTAATTTTACAGATAACTTGCACGCTTGGAATGGATTTTCCCTACTGTCCTCTTGAGGCTTTATACTCCTGTAATACGGGTGCTTAGACCACATAGGATTTTTCAAAATTCAACTTTAGGGGCATAACAAATTAATAACCCACCAATAATCCTTAGAAGTAATGAGGGATACCCGTAACGCAATAGTTACCTAAGCCTGGCAGTCAGCCGCACTCCAGTAAGGTTGAATATAAAGATCTGGAAGAATATCCCGACACCTGTGAGCACACCTACTCCAAGAAACAGGATCGCAATTATGCTGGTCTCTTCACGGACCCAATCCTCGTCGTTGCTTTGTAATAACTAAAAAAAGAAACAAGTTAAATTAAAAATACAATTAAACTAAAGTACGGACGCCGACGACGAAGAATTTCGTACATTGACCTTTAATGTACGGCGCCCTATTACATTAGGGAAAAAGTTATCAATCCAAGATGCCAGCGTTCAATGTCGCTGTGCGAGCGCGATGGCAATATCATTGTGCGCGAGTTACAGAAATAAGTAATGCTGGGTCAATGCACGGAATTCTTCGTGTATGGCACCTATGCTTTAGCGTGAGTTGTTCTATATATAAACTTTGCACTCGTGTTAAATGTCAGGATAAGGCTCGATATATTTCAGACGACGCAGAACTCACAGACACTTAATACGTGAGTATAAATAGTTGTGTTAAGTCATCAGTTAGCGATCGGGATCACTACCACCAAGGGCCAGTTTTAGCACTACCAGTGCCCTGGGCGAGGTTTCTATGGCGCCCTCAATCTGTCATTCAGACCCATACGAAAAAAGGCAAGGGATAGAATTAAATAATCAGTCGCAGGCGCATCTGGCGTCCAGGGCGGTCGTCCAAGCGCGTCCTACCTAAAATCGCTACTGATACTGCTACAACCATCTTAACTCTTAACCTACCCGCAAACAACAGTGTTAAGACTGCACCGAGCAAACGCCGAGCGTCCAGTGGCGCCCTCATTACTATTATTGTGTCTTCTAATTAACTAAAGAATTTCCTTGCAATCAGACGATACGTTTTTGTAGCGCAAGTAAAGACACAATTTATGGGATACGTAACAAACTTTAATCACAATTACCCTTTGAGTAGTCAGCTTAACGGGAAAAGGTGGCCACTTTTTTCTGTTAAGTTGACAACTCGAAGGTGAATTGTTATTAAACTATGTGATATACCCTATAAGTTGTGTTTTCATTTGTAGTACAAAAACCTACCGACCAATTTCAAGAAAATACTTTAATTTATTAGAAAACACAATAATAGCAATGAGGGCGCCACTGTAGATACATCCGGCGTACGCTCGGCACAGTCCGCATTGTTTTTAAACCTCAAGTTGTTGACTTACCCCATAAGTTTCACCAAACAGGATAGCGAACATCGGGAACGATGAGCCCACCGCGACGGCAGCGAATATTCCTGCCACCATCCACCACTTCTCAGGGGCGCATAGCTTCATGATCTGCCACGTCGAAGGTTTGTACTCCTTCGCAGGTTTCGTGTCCTCAGCCAGACTTTCTTCGGAGGCCGACGAGTCGTCCGACGTAGTGCTTTGGATAGACTCGACTGACACCAGTTTCCTTAGCTTCGGTCGATGCATTTTGACATCTGCAGTGAAACACAACAGCTTTACCTTGAGTGTCCCTCGGAATCCGTATTAACGCTTGTCCTAAATATTATTTGTCATAAAATGGTTTTAGCTCAGTTAGATAACTTTCAAAGTTTTCCTAAAATACCTTCGGTTAGTTACTGTTTAGGTTACTATGTAAAAAAAAAACAGGCGGAAACGGCTTTAGGATAAACCAAAATTCGAATAAACGATGCATTAAGACAAATAACGATTAGGGATTCCAATATAGACAATTTTAACTTGTCTATGTCGCAGTTATGAATAGACGCGCGTCAAGACATGATTTTGTCTCGTTAAAAAGGTCTATGAACTATGCACAATCCTAGCAGTGAAAAAGAGACCAAACCAACAATTATTATAAGAAATTCGATTTACAGACACGAGTTATATAATATTAGTTACAAAATGTTGCATGTTGAGGAGTGTCATGAACAACAATCAATGAATTTTTTACCCAATTTTGATTTTCCCCGGTCGATTTTACTGCCGTCGCTTTCGTTCACGTTCGACTTATTTCCCAGTCGCATTTTTCCCGATCGATTTATATCCCAGTCTCACTTTTTCCCAAATGATAGGTAGCTTTAGTTTATGTTCGTTTTCCAGTAGGCCCGGAGGGCCAAATGACCCAGAAATAGGAGCTCAAATCAAACTATAGGTACTAGTAGATAGTATGGTGGGTTACAATGCACGGACTTATTTGCCGAACTTTACCAGGCCAGAAGACGCTCGTGACTTTATTCGTGTAGAATTCCCGCTTCTCCCCCTATCTCTTCCCGTTGAGGGGGGGGGGGAGCGAATTTCGAACAATCATATCTTAGTGCATTTCCAGGATACCAAAAGAATATTCCCTCCTAGTTTCAAATCTCTACGTTCAGGAGTTATAGAAAGTTCTGCAGATATTAAGTGATTCACCATGGTGGAGGTCCGTATTTTGAATGACGTATGTACAGTCGCGGAATGAAAAGGTTGACCACCTTAAGATCTGTTTTTGCTTGCTCAGTATAAGTTATCACTTATTAGTATCTGCTTATCGACCGAGTATGACACATTCCGTCATAATGAATGTCATTTCACTACATGGCCCACAAAACATGGTTACCATGGTCACGTATAAACAACAGCCACTATTGCTTCAAACTGAACTCAAGTATTTATCGGTTGTTACAAAAGTGCTGCTATGGTCACGTATAAACAACAGCCACTATTGGTTCAATATTATCTCTCTCGTCTGTTACACAGTTTAAAAAGGTAATGTGTGCTTGCAACGCGTAAATGAATTAATTTGAAAACTGATCAACCTTTTCGTTCCTCGACTGTACAAGTAAAACAAATAAAATAAATCTTACGTTTGTTCATATCAGCACCTCCAGGAGCTATGCTCGGTTCATTCTCCAGCACCAGCTGATAGTACCTTCCCTTCAGCTTGATCAGTTCCTCGTGGGTACCCTCTTCGATCACCTCCCCCTTATCGATGAACACTATACGGTTTGCGTTCAGGACCGTAGCGAGCCTGGAACGTTATGAATCTATTTTGATGATTAAAAAGGCCAGCCGCCATTAAGAGTACAGACAAACAGGAGACAGAAAGTAAGTCAGAAAGAATATATTATTTTGGTACCTATCGAAGAAGTAAAGGGGTTTTAAAAGTAGATACATATTTTTTTGTAGTTGACTAGTCTACTGTATAATATGGATAATAAGTATAACATTAAATCCAATACCTTTATTTATTGGACAACTGTGTTCGAAGACTATTACCATTTTGAAAAGAAGTTATTTTTCGAGGTTCTTTGTTTTTTTTTTAAACACACAGTTTAATTTTACACTTGTTTTCATAAGTGAGAAAGAGGAATTACTTTGAATTGTGTTGAGTTCAATATTGAACTAACAATTATTAAAGCATTTTGTTTCGTTCACAGCTTCAATAATTCATTATTAAGTGTGGATTGTAATTCTTAAAAATCATTCGCTTTGCATGATCCATGTGCACACGTCAAAAAATTCCGGGAATGAAAAATATCTTCACATTATAATGATATATTGCAAAGAAAATTTGGTAATTTAGAACCCATTTTTAAAAAAAGTGTTCGGTGTCGTCAAAGTCATTTGTAAACTTATAGGAAACTCAAACCTATTGCTGAGGAATGTCAGATTGTCTTTGGACCTGCGGGTCACAAATTTAAGTCTTTGCCTGTACTGGAAATATTTAAAGTCATCCTGTAACATGGTTTGCAAAAAACAAATGAATATGAATATAAAAACGGTGACTCCATTACGTCCATCTGATATTCGTCTATTGTAGCTACCTGTGGCTCACCATGATGGTGGTGCGTCCATGGGAGGCTGCATCTAAAGCCCTCTGGACCTTCGCCTCGCTCGCCGAGTCCAGGGCTGAGGTGGCCTCATCCAGCAGCAGGATCTTCGGTCTTCTTACCAGCGCGCGAGCGATGGCTATCCTTTGCTTCTGGCCTCCTGATAACTGGGCGCCTCTTTCACCGATCATAGTATTGTAACCCTGAAATCGTATAATATAGAGGGTGTTACAGAGCTAGGGGAACTCTCTAATGAGATTTTTTTTGGGATCAGCTTTGACTGTCGTGTTTTTTTACAGGTATCCTCTGTGTAACAAGGTCAAACCAAAGCGACTGCGTTAACTACCAATCGAGATCCTGTTGTTGTTTCCCGATTTTGTCAACAAATCGGCTTTTAGATACAGTCGGCCAAAACTGCGGTTAAAGTTCATTTGCATGTCATGATACAACAAGTTCGATTTTTCCTTGCAAAAATATTATGACAGTGACAAGTGTCAACCTTAGATCTCACAGAAACTTTTGTCAAGACCACTTTCTTGGCCGACCGCACCATGCCATTACTATCCCTTCAAAATTTTAGCCCATTCTAACGAGAACTGGCTAAAAAACCAACATGTAAAGATTTAAATAAAAGCTTGTACAAAATCAATACTCACATCTGGCAGTTTCTTGATAAAACTATGGCAATAAGCCTGCTTCGCCGCAACATAGATTTCTTCATCAGTACACGTGGGGTTGCTCATCCTGAAATCAATTAAATTACGTGATGACCTGTCCATTGTAAATAAATTCACTTGCACGACTTCAGTTCGAATGTATACTCAGCAAAATGGAACCCTAACCCACATCATACGATTTGATTTATAACGTCTCTGTGACACGGATGCCGTTAATGCCGTAATAGTAATACCAAAGAAAGCGGTGAACTGCATAGTATTCTATACTCTACTGGCTAGGTTCGTAAGGACTAGATTGCAAAACGACTTAGTTTTGTAAGATCTTGGTTACTCTCTGTCTTTAAGAGCCATGATCTTGTCAGTGTATTAAAAAAAATAATTAAAATGCTTACACTGTTACTATGCAGTTTGCCCCCTTTTTTGCAAGTTAAATTTGACCCACTTCCCGGTTTCCGATGAAGCTGAAAATTTGTATACGCCTTTAGTTCTGATGACAAATAAGTACCATCGAGATGATCTGATGATAGAGACTCAGGGTGGCCACTGGAACTCCTAAATTACACATGATAAACCCGTCGTGTTAGGGCTTGGTAGAATAAAAAAAAAACTACAGTCGGCAACAAAAAAAACTACAGTCGGCAACAAAAGCTGGTCCCAAAAATGAAATTTTGACTCATTTGATATTACGGCAGTCGGCTCTTTGATGGGTCAGAGTTGTACTCATATAGAAAACCTAACATTGTTTCAAATGCATCGTTTGAATAAAAATAAAACAAATTCAGCGACCAAATCCTACCTAATATTTTCCATGATGGAACCTGCGAAGAGCACCGGCTCCTGTCCCACCACAGCGATATGGTTCCTCAGATGCCTGACGTTCATTTCTCTCAGGTCGTTCTTGGAGGCAGTCACCGAGCCCGAGATGGGATCATACATTCGCTGCAGGAGTTGGAGTACCGTGGACTTGCCACATCCACTGGACCCGACGAGGGCTACAGTCTCGTTCTTGTTTATCTTGAGGTTTATACCGTTGAGGACCTGGAAGATCAAGGATGTTTAGCTGAATTGATCTTCGATGTATTTAGCATTTCTATAGCTTGACTACACGTTTAACATAGTAGGTAAATAAATTTGTGTGATGACTCTTCATGTTTTCTATCTATTTAAGTATTTATTTTTACGTCAATCGTTGTCTGGTCAATTTGTGTGACATTGTTCACTGAAATTTGAGTTGATAAATATCAAACTCCAATATGTCCTTGAAATTTGGTACACGAATTTAAAATTCAATTCGGACAAATTATTATCACAAATTAGAACAAATTGTTATTTACCTAAACTTTGGCGGCGGCGTTGTTGATCAATTGTATGGAACATTTTCGACATTTCTAAATAATCATATTACGCCAACATAAATTAATATTAAAGTATTTATATTAACTATTTAAAGTCATTTGCAATGTATTGATTTACTAATGTTATTTAATTTACTTGAAACTCATTGAACTAACGAAGTTTGAAGTGCAAATATAACTTAAAGTTTTATCCCAAGTGAAAAGTAATAAATTAAACGTTTTGTATCCTGGAATCCCAGAACCTACATTATTAAAATAATAGTTTTGAGAAGCTGACGCCATATCTGCTTTAATTTTTCCGGGATTTGGCAACTTTAGGTAATTATCTATCCGAATTTCCGATCCTTGATCATGACGAATGTATTCTTCCCTTTTAAATAACAACAGTAAAACCAATCTTACCAATACGTCAGCCCTCGCTGGATACCTAAAGTACACGTCTCTTAGTTCCAAGTCTCCTTGCAGCTCTGGTCTTGTTCCTTCAGTGGACAGACTGTCTATGTCCGGTTTTCTGTCAAGAACTTCATAGATGGATCCCGCGGATGCCCTCGCGTTTGATATGCATTCAAGATGTGGCGAAGTCAGGCCCACGTTCTGGGCACCTTGTAGTATACTGAAGAATATCTGAAAAAGGATTACAATATCTTATCCAGCAATTTAAAGCCAGAGAATAAGTTGGTAGAGACGAAGAGTACAAGGGTGCGAGCAGACTCAGGCGTGCAATTGTGTTACTTTTTGCTCCTGCCAGATGACACGTGTGGGAAATTCGGAGATCGGTTAAAAATTCAAGGTACAAGGTGTACAAGGCCACATTTAAGGGATTGATCAGAGATTACTACCTCAAAATAAGCATTAAAACAATGATTAAGTATATACATAAATAATATGATCATGCTCAACCTTCAAAAGTACACAAATATGGAGTAATAATGGTAAATAGATTTTTTTATATGAGTGACCAAAGGGTGCGTATCTACTCACATAACTTTTTAAGTGCTATTATCAGAAGTCCGAAAATGTTTCTCATACCATTTCACATCATAATGATCACTCTTCATACTCTTCTAAATCATTTTTAGTACTAACGATCGGAACTCATAATCATCTGAATTCATAACGCAAATATTAATGAAGCCGTATACTTTTCACAATTTCTTAAATATCTTACGTGTAATAAGGTTAGGTTAGGTTAGGTTAGATTTATAAAAAATCTCAAAAAGTGAAAGTTTCTTAAAAATAATGCATTATGAATTGCGATAATTATGAATTAAAAAGTATGAACAAAAAAGTATGAGGAAAAAAATTATGAAGAGTGGTTTTTATGAATCCAAATCGGTAGGAAAACAAAAAATAGGAATAAGAATTTTATGTGAGTCAATATGGACCCGTGACCAAATGGGGTGGCGGTCTGGTCGCATAACAACTATTGTCATAATATCGATTGTCATAACACTTTACGCATAAAGTTGATGCTCATAATTTTTTTTTGGCATAAATTATACTAGGCATAATTGTTCCCTGTCATAATTATACGGAGTCATAATTGGTTTAACCATAATGTAGAATGTCATACATTTATTTAGTCATAATATGATAAAACTCAAAATAAAACTCAAAAATCTAAAATCAGATCGCGGATAGGTTAGGGTTATTTTTTTTTATAAAAGAGCGGAAAAGCTTGTTATTAAATTAATATTACATCATTACGTATAAAATATGGTTAAATAATTATATGCGCATCAAATTTATGCGCGTTACGCAATATGTTCTTAAACATTATGATTAAAAACTTTATGCGCATAAATGTATGACAATTTACAGTTATGCGCAATGATGAGTATGACGAATCCTTGTATGCCCATCAAAAATATGACTTTAAACTTTATGCAACCCGACCCCTACCCGACCAAATGAATAGGAACAGACTTTATGAAAGTTTGAATATCTTTATATCAACGACTTACGATCATCAACACGGCAGGGGTGTAAACAGGAACTGGTTCGCGCCTGCTGTCCAGAATAAGCCCGACTCCGTACCAGAACGCCAACGCATATGTGGCGTATATAATCAGCCACATGACACCGCTGCCGATTCCAGAAAACGTTCCTTTATTGATACCCGTTTTCTTTGCCGGCGCCAAACGGTGCTCATATCTGAAAACAAGATCATCATCGTCATCATTATCAGTATCATCATAATTATCATCATCGTCATCATCATCATCATCATCATCATCATCATCATCATTATCATCACCGTCATCAGCATCGTCATGATTTACTTAAGGAAATTGTCGGTGAAGTAATTATTTCCATTCTTTCCTATTCCGAGCCTTTACACACTGATACGGCACGACGCCTACTTTTTCATTTAATTGGTCTAGGAGAGGTTCTTTATTTAAAGATCATGGCTCAGTGACCCAGTGTGCAAAATTCACCGATGGGAGATTTTTTCTTTCATACGGAACTTAAAAATAAAACTATTTTCTTATTAACCTCCTTAGGTCCAGTCTTACCTTTTTATTTCCTTTTCTTCCCCGCCGAAGGCGACTACGGTCCGAATGGAGGATAAGACTTCTTCAGCAATAACACCTGCCACGCTGTACGCGTTCAGTTCTTTTGAGGTAAGAGACGATTGGACCTGTAAATATAAAACCTTACGTGTGATATTTTGTACATGTGACCATTATACTTACGACTAGGTACATAGAGCGAACCCCGACCCCGACCGTCCAGTGGCACCCTCATTAACCAAATATCTTCTTTTGTAATAAACCTAAATAAGGGTAAGGTCAAGTGGGGTAACTTACCCCGTTGACGTTCTTACCCCACCTGACCTTACCTATTGTCTCAAAATTGAAGAGTTGTTATTTGTTGTACAAATCAATACACATCCATACATACATACATACCCTATGAATTCCTATAAATTGAATTGCATCAAAAACCACTCTTCGATTTCGAGACAATTGGCTAAGTAAAGTTTTTGGAAGACATGTATATTATATTTTTTTTCGATAGTCGTCATCCTATTGATCAAGAAACTGCGGCTCTTTTATTTTTATTTCCTCTGATATTTTAGAAATATTTTTTTTAGTTATGAAGTTGACATTTGTAAACTTTAATGACCGACAAGCTTGTTGCCTTCGTACTTAATGAAATAGAAAAAAAAAACTGTCACTTCTATATCTGTCAACGTCAAGTCAAATCAAAGTAAACAAACGGTTCAATTCAAATAAGTAAATTCAAGTAAATCTTTGTAATACTCCATTTCCAAAGTCCGTGTGGGATTGCCGAATTCATTGCGTGGATTGTACAATTCAAAGGGGCTCTCTTAGCTATCAAAAAGCAGAGCAAGAGTCGTCGTGAAAGGAACAAAATCGGTGTCCAAGAAGAAGTGCCAAAGGGGTCGAAAATAAATTGTAGACCAAATATTGTGCAAAGGTTGCTCTACAAAGCGGCAAAATGAAAGTCCGGAGTTCGTTCTGAGATCGTTAAAATTATTTATAAAAACACTGGTCACATGAAACTCAAGCAAACAGAAAAAAGCCGTTGAATTGAATCGTTTGTTTACTTTTATTTGACTTGACAATGACAGATGTAGAAGTGTTTTTTTTTCTATTTCATTAAGTACGAAGGCAACAAGCTTGTCGGTCATTAAAGTTTACAAATGTCAACTTCATAACTAAAGAAAATATTTCTAAAATATCAGAGGAAATAAAAATAAAAGAGCCGCAGTTTCTTGATCATTAGGATGACGACTATCGAAAATAAATATAAAATACATATCTTCCAAAAACTTTACTTAGCCAATTCTTTGGTTTATTAAAACAGTAAAAGTAATGACGGCGTATGTTCGGCGCAGTCTTAACTATTCATCATGTATCTTCTTCATAATCTGGAACTGCTCCTGTGTCCTACACTTACCGCATCCCGTCCGGCTGAGGACTAGGCAATCTTATGGGGAAAAACGCAAGTGCTCGTGTTTTTGCACGGGGTGCTGTATTTTAGTCTAAAAGGTATTTGAAATGACCTTGTAGATTCAAATTCCCACTTACATAAATCTCACTGTTTGTAGTACGGTGGGCCTCAGGAGGTTAAGTTAGAAAAACATGGTGGTCGCGGGGCTTCGAACTCGGTACCTGACGATTTTGAGTCGACTGCCACCGACGCTCTTATAACTTACCTTAGCGACTATAGCAGTAGTGATGATGATGACAGGTGCGCACGCCAGCACCACCAGCGTCAGCTTCCATCCGTAGTAGAACGAGATGAAGATGGCCGTCACGAATGACATCACCAGGTACACCAGGATGGGGACCTTCTCCCCGATACCCTCGCGGAATCTCTCCACGTCACTGGGAATAAATCATCGTTATTATTACAGACGTCCACTGCTGAACAATACACGTAGTTAAGGACCCCTTATTTCCAAAATTCCGAAAGCAAATCATTTTGATATCGCTTATAAGTCCAACCTAACCTAACCTACTGGTTGTTTTGCGGATAAGCATATACCCAGCGTAAAGAGAAACGAAAAAAGGTTGAAAACTGTAACTTACTCGGAGACCTTCGTAGCAAAGTTCATGCTTGTGTTCAAGTCGTACCAGCTGATGTCTTGGCGGAGAACCGCTTGCAGAAACCTCTCTTTCACCCTTTCGATCTGGAAAATTAAGTAACATGAAGATGTGTTCAGTTGCTATCCTTATTGTAGAAGCTTTGACAGTTGTCTTGTCATCCGGCAATCGTTCCTCTCATTATATAAGTCTCGCGCCAACTCCGATCCCGCGAGGTTGTCCATTATTTAAAAATCAAAGTGCCCAATTGTGTAATTTTAAAATCGGTGAGACAGTGCTATTTAGTGCGACGTAGATTGCCCTGACCATATATCAATGGTTAGATGATTTGATTACCCAAGACCATCGGCTATCTAAGAAGCCTTCTTCTAGCCATAGAATAAGTCTGACCTGTTTAAAGGCTGCGTAGTTGAAGAGGTCCACACTGATGACCCCCACGATGAACTGCAGCAACGAGAACACGCTGCACCCGATGCCAAAAGCCTTAGAGTCCTCAATCAGAGCCAGTCTGTTCTCTTCGGCACTGGCGTTGGTTCTGCATTAAAAATTAAATGAATACATAGAGGACTTTAGACAAATTGATCTAGTCCCATACTAAGCTCTAGGCTTGTACCACAACTTCCAAGTTGCAGTACCAATTGAACCAGTTTGTAAAAACTAGGTTGAGACGTCACTGGGTAGGGATTGTGGAGAGGCCTCAGGGAAGCTTTTGCACAGATTTGGGACAGACGTAGCTAGATAAGATAAGATTAGATAATGATGACGATGATGATGATGATAATGATGAAGATCATTATGATGATGATGATGACATTGATGACTTAAGTGGATACCTATAAGATTATTTCAATTTCACCGAGCAAACGTCGCCGTCGAGCGTCCAGTGGCCTCATTACTTTTATTGAGTTTTATAATTAGTTAAATAATTTCCTTGCAATCAGACGAAAAGGTTTGGTAGCGCAAGTAAAAACAATTTATGTGATACGTAACAAACTTTAATAACAATTACCCTTTGAGTAGTCAGCTTAACGGGAAAAGGTGGCCACTTAAGTTGATAACTCGAAGGGGAATTGTTATTAAACTATGTGATATACCCTAAAAGTTGTGTTTTCATTTGTAGTATAAAAACCTACCGTCCAATTTCAAGAAAATACTTTAGTTTATTAGAAAACACAATAATAGTAATGAGGGCGCCACTGTATATTCGGCGTACGCTCGGCGCAGTCTTAACTTACAATATCCTCCCGCCGCCGAACAACGAGATGGTGTATGTCGGCGAGGAAGTGCCATTCATGACGGTGCGGTCGATCAGCAGTGCCGTGAACTCGCCGTAGATGATCACGCCGATGGGCACGAACAGCCCGTTCAGGCTCGCCATGATCAACGCGATTGCCAGCAACACGAACTCCCATTTTGTCGCGAATCTGTACTGTAATTAAATTTGATATTTAAGGTAAACGCAGCTATCAACGACCCATCGCAAAATCTGCAGGTATTACCGACCCATTAGTGTAATTTCAAGTTTTTACGTTTCTGCAACTGTTTGAGCCACAGGTAATAGAAAAAATACATGCGTTTGTTCGTTGAGCATCGGATAACCTGACTTTAGAGTGCGTGGCATTGCGAAAAGGAGATAAAATACATCAGTTTCTGTGTGGCCGGCGTAAACGCAGGTCTTGTCGTACTGGCTCTTGTTCCTGCAGGTAAGTACCCAACTTTTCTGCCTTAGACATTTAATGCACATAAATGATACCTAAAATTATCGTGTAGTATTAAATGTATTCATTTACTTATAAAGTCTCGATTTTGTAATGCATTTTATTGAAAAAACGTCACTTTATATGATAAAACTTTAATTGAAAATAGGGCGGTGATAGCTTCTTCAATTTTAGTAGTTGCAGCCATTACCGACCCATGAGTCGGTAATGGCCGCCACGTAGAGTTTAGTTTTTATATATATACTATTGATATTTGACAATTTTACAAGTACTTATTTGTATAAACCATCATAATAATAAACAATCAGCCTTTGTATAAATCTATTAGCGATATACAATAATTTGTGTAGTTTTCTTGTTCTTGCGTTGTAAATTTGTGAAAAATTACTACATTATTCATAACTCAATATGCTTTAGAGACTTCAATAATTAACTAACCATAATTTAATTAAACTTTTGTTTTTGGAGTTAAATGTTGTATTACTTTAATCAATCGCGGTCTCTTTTACAGTCAGGAAACCACCGATTATAAATATTATGTACTTTTTATAAGTCGGTAATACATTTTACTATTATACCTACATATTCTATTACCGACCCATGTGGGTCGCTAATAGTTACTCATTGTTGCTATTACCGACCCATGTGGATCGGTAATAGAAACAAAAAGTAACTATTAGCGACTCTACACAAAATAATATACCTACTTATTTCATGTTAAGTAATATATTTTTTTAGATTTACAGTCACCAGCAATAATAATATCATTCTGGATAATATATTATATTATCCAGAATTGGTAGCAAAAATATCTGACACGTCTTTATTACTAGAGGTGTACAGTGACCATATAAAGCATACACTTGTAACGTGTGTACACAATAGTTTTTTTTTATTTGATAAAGATTAAATTATTTTTGTGATCGTAATTTTAAGTAGGCAATAAGTCAGTAAATAATATTTTTATTTTGGATTGCAGTATCATGAATAGGATCTCAATAGTATAAATAGATGTTAGAGAATTTTCAAGTTCCTTAAGTGTTGTTTTAATGTTGATTATTTTTAATGGTTATAATAATTTATGTAAGCAGATGACCATATAAAACATACACTTGTAACGTGTATTGTTTTTCAAAATTTGTAACAATTGTTGTTTAAATTTTATGAAGATTAAAGTGTTTTTCACCATTTAAAGTTACATTATTTTCTTACAGTCGGTAATAGCTGCAAAAAAAACGTTAATAGCTTCACAGCCGTTACTATGGGTCGGTAATAGAAACATTCGACTTGCCCACTTTATTAATTATTTTTTACAAGAAAATGCTTTATTTTGAAGCATTTAATGTGGTAAATATAAACCCAACATTCAATATTACCATATAAAAATAATAAAAATACTGTGACGGCTACCAATATTCTTAATAAGTATGATCAATTTCAAAATTGCCTTAGGAGGGTCGTTAATAGCTGCATTTACCTTAGGAAACTTATCTAATCTTGCAGATGGGCCCTTTTCGCATACACTTTGCAGGGTTTGTCATGAATGTCATGATGTATTTCCTTCACTGTAAGAGCATCGGGTACTAAATGTACTAAAGTTAGTACTGTAGTGTAAGGTACCTTACAGTTACGAGTCGACTCCTTTTTTAAGCCACTGGGTCACCGACGCTCTTTAGGATACTTAATAAAGAAGGAAAAGAAAGAAAAAACATTTATTTGTAACGGACAGACAAACAAAAAGGAACAAAATAGTGACATAGACAAATAGTTGTTGGAACACTTTGAGAGATCAAGTTAAGACAATTAAGATAAAGGGCCGTATTAATAAACAAATTTTGACTGAGATACGTATCTCAAGACACGTCAGAAATGACAGCTTTCTATGACTTGATACTTACTTTGACGTATCTTGAAACGGGCAAGTAAGCAAAGATTGGTTCATTAATATGGCCCTGAGTCATTCATGACAACAATCGAAATCGGACGTGTCTGTACCCTACTTCTACCAAGAAAAAGGTAAAATTAAAAAACAGCGAACTTCGTTTATAATGCAAGGCCCCTCGCCTAAGTTTAAAGCGGGAGGAATTTGAGAGTTTAAATAACATGATAGCATTAAATTACATCAACTTACTAGCTTGCGCACCGAAACAGCTGTTCCCAAATTCTCCTCATCTCTGAAAAAAAAACATTTGACTGTAAAGAAGCTGATCTTTTTAACAGTTAGCTTTTTAGTAAGTAAAGGACACGATGACAGGAGTCGGATAACTCTGTCTCTTTCACACAAACGTTGAGTGTAAACACTAATTAATTCTGCGTAAACTTTCCATTCGCATTTTTCCCCAATATTTTTAACCTTTTTCCATTTTGGATTTTCTCTACTTGCATGTTTTCCCAGTTCAAAATCAGTCGATTTCTGAGTGCAAATGCGAATGGAAAGTTTCCTATGCGGAAATAATCAGTTTGGGGAAGTGATCTTACTATTCCCATAAAGCAAGTGACTTACTCTAGCGCTTTATCAGCGAGCGCGAAAGCGGACTGCTGAGCGAGCGAGCTGATGGTAATGGAGTTGGCGCGCCAGCTGGCCAGCCCCGGGCCCTGGCCGCTCAGGCGCCGCGGTGTTTTAGAAAAGCTCTTTATCGAGTCATCGCGTTTCATTCTTGGGTCGCCCGATCTGGAACAAGAGTATATATTAACAACTGTATTGCCTACACAATATGGTTTTGTTCAGGGTCACATTGCTGCCTTGGCCAACCAATCACGAGGTTTTGTGCTTCCGCACGAAGAACGTGAGATGATAGGTTGCGCGCGCCTTGACAGCAGTGTCAAATTCCAATAATCCCACTAGTAGAATAGAAGTAACGTTGGTGGCCACTTGTTCTACCGCGAGGTCCCATCTGTTTGATCACTGGACTGATTTGTGGAACTGTTCTCGTCTCTCCAAGGGTAGATATTATGGTAATATTCAACCTAATCGGCCTGTTAAACCTTGGTTTTTTAAATTTAACAAACTTAATAAGGCTGCCACCTCTACAATAATTCGTCTGCGACTTGGTCACATTTGTTCACCCTCTTTTCTGGCGAAGATCCGTGTTCGGGATCATTCTTTGTGCGAGTGTGGTCTCGAGGAGGGAACCACAGATCATATTTTTTTCAATTGTCCCAATTTTCCAGTTTCTCTATATAACTTTCTTCCTGATTTCATCTCTCGCCCAGCTAGCTTTAGTTACGTCCTCACTTTTGTAAATACTTCCTTTGAATATATTTTAGCTAAGTATATTAAGTTATAAATTCTAATTTTAGTTTTAGTATTTGTAGTTGTAGTTAATGTATATAATTTATTTTATTTTTAGATTCCCTAACTGATGATTCAGCATCTGTTTCTGGAAAAGCATTTTTACCGATCACGTGTAACTTCCAACCTTGACACTGGCAGAATTGTCCCACTGGACAGTAGCCATTCAACAAAGAATTGAACTTGAACTTGAACTTGGTGGCCACTTTAACTTTTATGGCTACTTACGGTTGAAATTAGTATCAAAAATACTGTATTATTAAAAATAATATTCGTAAATAGTTAAGATTGCGCCGAGCGTACGCCGGATTTACAGTGGCGCCCTCATTACTTTTATTGTGTTTTCTAATCATCTAAAGTATTTTCTTGAAATTGGACGAAATGTTTTTGTACTCCAAATGAAAACACAACTTATAGGGTATATCATATAGTTTAACAACAATTCACCTTCGAGTTATTAACTTAACGAAAAAAAGTGGCCACCTTTTCCCGTTAAGCTGACTACTTAAAGGCTAATTGTTATTAAAGATTGTGACGTATCCCATAAATTGTGTTTTTACTTGCACTACAAAAACATTTCATCTATTCCAAGGAAATTATTTAGTTCATTAGAAAACACAATAATAGTAATGAGGGCGCCACTGGACGTTCGACGTTTGCTCGGCGCAGTCTTAAGACTGAAGATAAATATAAAAATGATTTTGTAATTTTATACATATTAGTTATAATTTTGTGTGGCCAATAACGTGCAAAGATGGCCATAACAGGTACTTCTATTACCCTATTTTACATGCGATAATTTGTATGTGTTAGTTTGTTCGTTCTGCCGTTGCAGCGTGAAGGAGAAACAAACTAACCCTCTCTCTCTCTGGTCGTTCCCTCATGACTGAGGATCGTGGTCTTCAGTTGGTGATCTACACTTACGGCGTATGTCACTCACACTGCTCCAACAAAATAACACACACACAGACTTTCGTATTTATAATATTAGTCGGATGTGTTATTAACTTATTATTTATTGTTCTAAGTAGCTTTATCAACATACGAAAAACATAACTTTGCTTTGATTAGACGAAATTAAAGCCCACAAATACTTACCCGAATCAGTTTAATAATTTAGGTTTTTAATTTATTTTCAGAATAACCATAATACTGTTAAATTTTAATCGATTTTTATTATAAAAATAATGGGATTTCATTATTTACATTTTGTGTTTTGACACATTTGTCATGTGTGCCTGTCATTCTGTCAAGAAATGTCTGTTTTTGTCAACAATGTGACCAGTTCGGGATAATTTAATGTTTTAATGTACGATAGACGTATGAAGGTTGTTCTGAATTGTATGGAGGTTCTATTAGGTAAAACTGACCAACCAAAGGTGATTTTGTTACATCGAAAGAAGAAATGGGATTGCAGGCTTAATTATTTGTTATATTTAATTTATACCAATATTTAGTATTCCATTCTAAGAGTCGATGTTGTATTTGATGTGACAGTGACAGTTCAAGGAGAAAAATACAGCCTAGTTTTTGTTTCATTTCCTCTTAAGAAATCGTAATCTAAAACATATAACGGGAAACTTTTGTATGTTAGTTGCACACTAGTGCTTTGTCACTTTGAAGTCGTGTTTAAACTGCTGTTATCATCTGTCAATGACGTTAAATCGCCAACGTACAGTCAGCATCAAAAGTAGCTAAGCAGAATAACATGCTCAAAATGATCTGGACACGACAGTAAAGTCGAGTGCAGATAATTTTGGCCTCTTCGGTTGTGTAGTTAGTTCTGCTGCTGACTGTACAAACATCTTGCGGAGTGTACCTCGATGACATTAACTTGTATTTATCGCTATTGCCTGTTATATTATATTGTTTTCAATTTGATGGCAGACTCGCCTTCAGACTGTCAAAATGAAAACGATTGCGATTGCGTTAGGCAATAAGCCACTGGTTTTTTTTAACAATAGGCGCAAGCTTTATGAGCTTTATGACTATACAGGGGCGGTTCACCAAAAACTGAATCTATATTCTAATATAGCCGTGTTACATTCGCCATAAACATCTTCGCCTCAGTGTGCAAAATGTGGTTACAGAATTATCAAAAAGTTTTTATAGTTGTTGGAAATTCTGTAGCTCTGCCTACCCCACTCTGGGAATAAAGGCGTGAGTTTATGTATGTAAGTATGTATGTATGTACATTCGCCATGTTTCTAGTTCGCCTTTGTACATCCCTGTTATATTTTTGACTATTTTATAATTGTTATCTCTTGTTTGTACAATAAACTGTTTACATACATACATACATTCCTGTATTTATGTACTGAATATTGAATAAAGAATTATGAATTGTTACTTTTGTCCTTAATTTATGAAACTGTACTAATACAGACTGTATACCTACTCGCACAGTCTAAGTAGCTGCACATTTTAGTCCCTTATCGTTTTAACCTCTTTGATAGATTATTGCAGCAGTTCAAACATGACATTATAATGATGACAAGGCACTAAAGCCGACCGTACATTTAAAACTCCTAGTATTCCCTTACTCAGACTCGCTCCACCTGCAATGCGGTAGGTACGTACTACGGATAATCGATGAGATACGCAGTTTCAATATTAGTCTAAAGTTATTGTTTATGAGCATTTTTTAAGTAAAAGTAAGATCGAATACGCGTTATACTAAGTTGGTAGTGACCCTGCTTACGAAGCTAATGGTCCCGAGTTCGATTTCCGGTATGGGTAAATATTTTTGATGAGCGCGAGTATTTGTTTCGATGTTTTCATGTAATTTAAATACAAGAAATAAAAATAAAATTGCCATCCGAAAATTCCGCATCCGCAAAGTATATAAATCATTTGTTGGTCAATGCATTCATTTCTGTAATAAATTACCTGACTAAGATTGAACGTTATCCTTTCCAGCACTTAAAAATTACCTAAAAAAGTCGTTAATGTCTAAAGCGTACTAAGTATAGGGTCGAGGACTATCTAACAGACACAAATGCTTGGCCTAAACCCGAAACTTGGTCATTAATATAATAATTTGTAAAATTCCAAAGTTGTTTGTCTAAGGGGACACCGTTGATGTAGGAAAACATATCAAAACTTTTATTTAGTTGTCTCGTGTTTTTTTTCTTTTTCGTTTTTCTTCCTTTATCTCTCTCGTAATATTTTTGACATGTTTTCCTCATCGAAATATAATAAGTAGGTATGGAAGAGTAACGTCTAACAAAAACGACTGACAAATCAGCTCCAAAACGCCCACTTTTTGAAATGAAAAGATCTTATGTATCGAGTGGTTTCAATAATCAACTAAATATTAATTGAGTTAAGGTATGAAGTCATTTATGTCAGATGCTGGTATAACGTTTGAGTAGACAGTAATTTCAGTAAGGTTTTATACCGTTTGAAAGACAAAAATCTGCAATTGGTTACAAGCTCTCTGACACAAGATTTCCATTTGTCAATATTTTTTTTCATAAAGGTTATTTGAACGCGGCCATGTCTTTCAACATTTGACGTGGATGGTTTAATACAAAAACAACACAGTAATTGAATAATGAATTTAATTAATATTATATGATTGAATGATTGTTCCCCTTGAATCATTTAACATTTTTTTTTTTTTTATGGCATCGAGTAGACAAACGAGCACACAGGCCACCTGATGGTAAGTGGAAACTGTGACCCATAGACATTCGCAATCACAAGTCTGCAATGCAATCCTAAGGCCGGCCTTACACCTGTAAGTTTTACTTACGTAAGTAGGGACACGGCTATCTGTTAGAATGAGAAAAAAATATTTCTATCTTAGTCTAACAAATAACTGCGTCCCTACTTACGTAAGTAAACTTACTAAGTGTAAGGCCGGCCTAAGACTGCAAATGCGTTGCCAACCCTGAGGCTAAGATGGAATTCCTCTATGCTAGTCATTTCACCGGCTGTCTTATCCCCAAACCGGAACACAACATACTTATGTTACACTATTATAAAGTTGTAAAATAGTATATCAGAAGATATTATGTTGTAAGAGTAGTCAGCGTCAAATAGTCTTTAGCATCTTAAGTGCCAAATATATTGCAACCCCTTTTTTATTCTTATAGGCATAAAGATACGTGACAGTATAATTTATATTAACCGCCTGTTTCACAATCGACAAGTGAAGCGTACTTGACAGATAAATTTAGCCCTTTCTCTTTCTTACTATTGAAAATAGACAAGGAGAGAGCCAACTTTAAATGGCAGATAAATTAAATAAATAAATCAATTTACCAGACGGCGTTCTTCATTTTTTGGAAAACTTAAAAAGGTCATGTTTTGTTTTTTTTATTATGTACATAAACTAACGATAGTAAAGATGACATAAAATTTAATTTCCTATTCATTCGAAGTAGTTGCTTGTAATTCACATTTTTCAAAGATATATTGCATAACATCGGCCATGACATTTTGGTATGGGAATATTAAAAATTCAATAACTTTCTAATGAAAATAAATATCGCTTTGTATTGCATCTGTGTGGGTCCTGCACCAATTTACAATGCAACTTGGCATGGTTGCAGCGTCATTTAAATCCGGTAATCATTAATATCGTTTTTTTTCTTTTGTGATTGTAAACAACTGACACTACGTCAGAAAGTCAACTGATAGACAGTTCGGCACTCATTAATAGCTCCACCCCCGCCGGCACTAAGTCAGTGGGGCAGATTTTGAGCGTCGATTACTCTTCCATACTTATTATATTTCGATGGTTTTCCTGCTGAACTACGCATGATATTTGATTTTATATTTAACTTAATATTTATAGCTTTATACAATACTTGACTAAGTAGTATAATTGTAGTATTTATATGGTTAAAAAACGACTGAATGCTGAGTTTCTTGCGGCGTTTCTTCTCAGCAGTGGTCTCCTCTTGGGAAGCGCTGGTAGATTCTTGACGTGTAAAAGTGCCCATGCGGCCTAGGTACTTACTGAATGAATATATAATATCTTTTGTACTTATCGTTCTCCATTGTTGTACCAATCATAGTATAAGCCTAGACCTTAGTTTGGGACTATAATATTGACTTTGAAAGCTAACCCGTCACATAATGGTCGAGCCGCGCGGGCGCACCAACCTGCTCGGTATGGCTCCGGTGACGCGAGCTGTGCGAACCCTCAACCAAATTGCGGAAAACATTGACTTGTTTTCATGTTCTCTGAGTGAATTCACAAAGGCTGCATTGTTTATATTATGTTATAGATTTAAGGATAGAGATTAGTTCATTCTGTACCAAAAAGTAGTTACACTATTGTCTTTTCACGCCACTGCTCGGAAATATGGCCAAAGAAGGATCGAAATCAGAATAGAAAGTTGCTCTTAGTAGTACAACACAAAAACAGTCCAACAATGTTGAGTTGCAAAGTAAAATGGAGTGTTTTTAGACCAGTTTACTTTCTACTCTGCTATTGGTCGGTTATTTATGACATTAGTAACTCGTTCGGAAATAAATAAAAAAATGTTTGACAAATATGACATTAGAACGTTTAATTAAAAAATTAAAACGTCAAATCCGCTCAGTGAAAGTGTATTTTTGCGATTGTAAACGTGTTTTTATGTAAGTTTTTAAGGCGTACGTGAAAAACGCCTTTGCATCTTTAAATAAGGTAAAAATTCAAAAAGTTAAAAAGGCGGGAATGAAAATTACTTCTGTTCTTTTAATTGGAAACAAACGCTAAACTTTTGAACTTTTGATTGGAAATTTGTACGATATTCAACAAAAATGAGTGATACAAGTACAACCGGCCGAAATGACACAAAATACTAATATAAATGTTCCGGGAAAAAACATTTCCTTGTCATTCAGCAACTGTCCTAATGCTAATATCAATATTACTTTTAATTAAACTGTGTATTATGTTATGTCCTAACCTGTTTTATTTCCTTACATTAGGCGTGAAAAGCACATAGTATTGCCTCGGTAGAAAGTGCAATAGATGGACTCGTATCTTCGCGGTCCTCACCTGCGGCTCGGCCCGCGAACTAACTCGTCCATCTATTGCTTACTTTCTGTACCTGGGCTACAATGTACTATAGGGTACCTAAGCCCTGTAAAAATAGTTGTAAGTGTGGGAAATAAATAAATAAATAAATAAATAATTAGGTATGTAATAAAAAGTTGATTATAGTCCATTTGAATATTTAGAATATTAATGAACTTTCTTTACTTAGGTTAATGTTTAATTATTAATTATACCAAATAGGTTTGAATATTTAATGTGAGTAACTTCTAGGATTTTATATACTGTATGTGAAAACACGAACCTTTACGGTTATTATAACCGAAACGGCTGAATCGATTTTGATAAAACATGTCTAAGAACACTCCCGACTAATACACCATTCAAACAAATAAAACAAAATCAAAATCGGTTCATCCGTTTGGGAGCTAAGATGCCACAGACAGACACATACACATTTACACACACACAGACACGTCAAATTTATAACACCCCGTCGTTTTTTGCGTCGGGGGTTAAAAATGGAAACGAGTATTTGGCACATTTCCTTGAGATTTAACTTCCTGTGTGTAAGGCAATATGCGACGTTTCCAGCAAAGTTTTTATAAGAGTAGTAATTACCTAATTACATACATACTTTCTCGATGACATACTTATACTTACGTTCACGCCTGTCTCCCATTGGGGTAGGCAGACTATAGAACGCCAGAGGGCCCAGACAAGATGCGTTACGCTTGCTAGCGTTTCTCTTCGTTTTTAAACCAATCGCGTCACTGGTGGACTTATGGCCGGTTCCTATATTTAAACCGCGGACAAATAGGCTTACTTCGGATTACAATTTGACACATTTTGTATGGGCATATGTCAAATTTTAACCCGAACTAAGCCTTATCTATCCACGGTTTGAATATAGGAACCCGACATTAGACTACGTGATGTGGTATGAAAAGTCACGTGATGTGCCATTGACGCGATTGGTTTAAAAAGTAACCGAATAGAAACCATAGTTAGCGTAATGCACCTTGTCTGGGTCCTCTGGTGCACCGGTCCAAACATGCAACTTTCGCTTCCTCTATATTCATCAAACTCTTCATACACGTTTCGGGTGCTTTTGATTTTAGTAGGAATGTATAAGTATTAAATACCTAAAACTCATGGTATTATTGTGAACCCTAATTTAAGAGTCGGCATTATTTTTTAAAAGTCGAAACAATCTTCTTTAAGGACCATCCCGATAAAACTAAACTCCATTTGTTTATGTACTTCTAATCCAAACCACGTGGTATTCTTAAACAGCCACTCAAAACAATTTTATCGAATTTTGACGTATCAGTGTTCTGCTCCTATTGGCTGACGAACTATATCACGTGGTTGTTTTGTTTATATTTTTATAAAGTACCTAAACAAACGGAGTATAACTTTCTTTAAAACAAACATACATACAGCTACACACATATATACACGCGTAAATCTTACAAAAACCCTCTTTTATTGTCGTTGATAAAAATAAATAACTTTTGCCTTGTCGGATGATAACACTTGTTTTTTCCTTGTGTCAAAATATCGACATAGAACTTGTAGAAGGAAGACGCTTGACTCTATTATTGAATTGCAAACAGTGATAAGTGCCCACTTGTAGGTTTAGTTCAATATTTACGAAAAGCAAGACATTGCCTCTTTCTTATCTGTCATTTGATCGTATTATTTATTGTGAACAGATAAATAGAGATAACTAAATAAGTTTGAAAACGACCTGCTAATATAATCTATACTAATATTATGAAGCTGAAGAGTTTGTTTGTTTGCTTGAACGCGCTAATCTCAGGAACTACTGGTCTGATTAGAAAAAACCTTTCAGTGTTAGATAGCCCATTTATCGAGGAAGGCTATAGGCTATATATCATACTCACATAAAACAAAGCTAAGCGAGGGTGGGTCGCTAGTAAATAATAAACTAGCTTTGGTCGAGAACTCTCTTACTTATCGTGTTTTCGGCGGATACAAAAAAAAGGGTATCCAGGTTATACACTACCTTTGTGCCAAATTTCATTTGGTGCCCTCATTACTTTTATTGTGTTGTCTAATAACTAAACTAAAGTTAAGTACTTATAGTCTCGAAATAAGGATAGTTTGCCTACGAAGCTATTTGTAGCAATTTTGGTGAAATACATGTGTTTACTTTTAATTGTTTTTTTTTAAAGTGTTTAGTTAGGCTGCATTTAACTTTATTGGACAAATGGATCGTAAAAATAAGAATTTAGTTTTTCATAGAATACTTGTGTTGAGAATCCTCCGCCGAGTCAGGCCGCAACCTGTAGTTATTCCTAAAGTCCTAAAATCTAGACATGTATGGGCCGGTATTCTAGGTGCTAAAAACTAAACGTCGAGCGTCCAGTGGCGCCGTCGTTACTATTATTGTGTTTTCTAATTAACTAAAGAATTTCCTTGCAATCAGACGATACATTTTTGTAGCGCAAGTAAGAACACAATTTTTGGGATACGTAACGAACTTTAATAACGATTATCCTTTGAGTAGTCAGCTTAACGGGAAAAGGTGGCCACTTTTTTCCGTTAAGTTGATAACTCGAAGGTGAATTGACATTAAACTATGTGATATACCCTACAATTTGTGTTTTCATTTGTAGTACAAAAACCTTCCAACCAATTTTAAGACGATACTTTAGTTAATTAGAAAACACAATAATAGTAATGAGGGCGCCACTGTACATCCGGCGTACGCTCGGCGCAGTCTTAACGCCGGGAATAGAGACCCAGGGGTGTGATTCTGTAAATAAGCAAAGGTGAACGAATGCACGAGTGATACCAAGCGGCGAGATTAAGTAGTCCCGTCAGTGCGAACAAAACACATTGTAGCGCATGCATTTTCAATTTAGCAGCACGATAGGTCGAACGTATAAGGCTGCTTAATTGAAAATGCACGCGCTACAATGTATTTTGTTCGCAATGACGGGACTACTTAATCTCGCCGCTTGGTATCACTCGTGCATTCGTTCACCTTTGCTTATTTACAGAATCACACCCCAGGACAAATCCCAATGTATCGCAACTACTTCCGAGAGAAAAACAAACGAGAAAGATGCGCATGAACTCGAGTGCTAAAGTCGTTACATTATAAGCGGTATTATTTGAATGCAATGGAATGGTATCCGCGTATACAATAGTACATTACTACAGAGGCCGGGACAAAAGGGGTTGCCGGCCGAAGACATATAGACGGCCGAGCGCCAAGCGAGGCCGGATAGGTCTGAGGCGGGCAACCCCATATTTCCCGCCGAGGTATGTATAGTGCTTTTCACAAACATATGCAATTAAATAAAAAATACATCACTCAAAAAAGTAAATTGATAAATGTCCACGGAAAAGTAATTGGGTGTTAAAATAAAGTACCAGGAGCGCAGCGGTAATTAGGAGGTATATCAGGCATAGCGCAACTTAGATCTCAGGCGGTGCGGGCAGCCGGCGGGCGGCGGCGGGCGCACACGACACAGCGCGGATGTCTCCCAAACGTTTATGCACTCCTAGTACTTGACGTTATAACATTTTCTCAAAATTTTTAAAAATATTATTTTTTTAATACGCATAGTGGCAGAATGTCATGATGTCTGTGCCACAAATTTATGTGGAATGGAAATTAAAAAAGAGGACTTTGCAGGCCTAGGCCTGCACGATTTGTATGAAATTCCCTTAACGACCTCCTGTCCCAGCCGCACCTGAAACGTCATACTTCGCAGCCTATTGTAAGGCACACAATGTCAATATTCCATAGCATGTTTGAGAAAATTTAATTTCATGCCCCATGGCCGTCTCAAAACGTGTATTGAATGTTAATTTCAAATAGCTTAGATACATACATACATACATAAACTCACGCCTTTATTCCCAGAGTGGGGTAGGCAGAGCTACAGAATTACTAACAACTCTAAAAACTTGTTGATAACTCTGTAATCACATTTTGCACACTTAGGCTAAGATAGCGAATAAAAATACATGCATACGTACATAGGTATAGTCAGGGTAAAAAAAGGTTCGTCACTTTTGGACCTTAACGGCTTTGGAATAGAGTCGAAAAGTGACGAACCTTTTTTTACCCTGACTGTACATAAATATATAAAAAAAAAAGGGGACAATGTCATACCAATTGACCTAGTCCCAAACGAAGCTCTAAGCTTGTACTATGGGTACTAGACAACGATATCAATACTATATTTTGCGGGTGGTAGGACCTTGTGCAGGGTCCGTCCGGACCGCTACCATCATCTTATCCATTAACCTACCGCCAAACAGCAGTGTTCGCATTGCTGCGTTCCGGTTTGGGGATAAGACAGCCGGTGAAATGACTAGCATAGAGGCATTCCATCTTAGCCTCAGGGTTGGCAACGCATTTGCAGTCTTAGGATTGCATTGCAGTCTTGTGAATGTGAATGTCTATGGGTCACAGTTTCCACTTACCATCAGGTGGCCTGTGTGCTCGTTTGTCTACTCTATGTGATTATCGTTAATCCCTCGGGAACTTTTATATTTTCCGGGATGAAAAGTAGCCTATGTGTCAATCCAGGGTTATGATATGAGCAATCTCGTCGTCAATCCATTCCAAATTGCAGCTTGAAGAAGTAACAAACGCACACACACAAACTTTCGAATTTATAATATTACTAGGATAGGATTATAGAGAAATATAATCTTAAATAGGTACATAGAAAACATCAATTTCTCAGAAACAATTACTTATTCGTGCTCATCACATAAATATCTGCCCTTACCGGGATTTGAACCCAGGACCGCAAGCTTCGTAGGCAGGGTCACTACCAAATCGGCCAACGCGTCGTCAAACACATACATACAATACATTAAATCACGCCTGTTTCCCAGAGACCACTTCTTTCCATCTGCTACAATCCAGACGAATCTTTTTCGCTTGTTCCACATTCATACATCGAGTTACTACAGTCATTTTGGCCTATGTCTAAGGGCCTGTTGTTTGATCAGTGGTTAAACTAACTAATTGTTAAAATTTTAAAAAGGATGCGAAATTTTGAAGGAATCTCAAGGAAATGTGTCAAATTTTCAATTCCTTTTTCGAATTATAACAATTAGTTAGTTTAACTACTGATCAAACAACAGGGCCTTAGTGACGTAATCAATCAAACGTAAGGGACTTGAGACTTCTTACGATTTTATTTACAGTGTCACTTAGTCCAAAATGGTCTAGGAATCAATTTCCTTGACTGACTCACACTTGACCGGTTTTTTATGCAGAACGTAAAAGCTTCTCGTCAATAGAACCTTGACCGCCGCAGTTTTCGGGCAGAGTGTGGAACCGACAATGTTATGTAACCAACGCCACAATTTAGTAACCACTTTCGTACTTTGTCGCTGTAATGTCATGTTGATACTACCGTATGAAATTGTCAAACGGGTAAATGCGATAAGGGACAAAAGTGATCATCTACTTATGACGTTTAGACCTATTGTTAATGCCATTGTTCTTAACTCGGCCGCCATTACGGTCAGGTCAGAATAGTTGTAAAGATAATCTAAATATATATAACTCAAAGGTGACTGACTGACTGACATAGTGCTTTATCAACGCACAGCCCAAACCACTGGACGGATCGGGCTGAAATTTGGCATGCAGGTAGATGTTATGACGTAGGCATCCACTAAAAAAGGATTTTGATCAATTCAACCCCCAAGGGGATAAAATAGGGGATGAAAGTTTGTATGAAACTTTGTCAATTTTAAACCGATCGGGCTGAGACTTTGCATGCATCTCCGCGGACGAAGTCGCGGGCGGAAAGCTAGTGTAGAATAAAACCCCAGGGCCTCTCTTCTACAGGGTAAAACGATGTTGACCTTGACGTGTTTCGGAATTGTTCTTGCCTCCGCCGCCACTACTGTCAAGTATATAAGAGTTATCTAATCGTTGACAATACGATAACAGGTCAAAGACGATATGGTTTTTACCGACTGGTTTCTCGACCCTGAAACTTTGAAATAGTTTGCATATACACCCCAGGGAATAACGGGGTACTTATTTTATGCTTACTAAGTCGCAGGCATCCTCTAGTTCTAAATAAAGTACTAACCTAGATTTCAAAGATAAAACTAGAATGACCTAGGTCTAGGACAAAGGTCAATGGTATGCATGCACGCTATGAGGAAGTAAAACATACCTAAATTTAAGCAGTAGCTATTCTTGATTAAGGCAAAGGCGAGGCTAACGGAGGCTTATATACCTATTGCAATAAATAAATAAATAAATAAATAAACATAAATGTTTTGAGACGCTTAAGACTTTTGAGACGCTTTGTCCTAATGTATTGTTTGTAAGACATCTTCGCGCAAGACAGTTTGTATATCACACTAAGATTGTATTCCAAAAAATTGGTATAAACAGGTGGTGACCAACTTAAGCCACTTCACGGTATTTTACCAAAATAACAACTTTTTAGTGTTCAAAATGAACCATTCTTAAAAAAAAACGCGTTCAAATGGGTCTATCCGAGTGGGGGCTACGATGATACCACAGACACACATACACACATAACATACGTGTGTACACGTTACATTTTTGCACATTAATTTCAGTCAGAGCTAGAACCTAGATAAGAATCATGCTAAAAAAAAACCTTACTTAAAAAAACACGGCCGAATCCGTCCATCTAGTTTAGGAGCCACGATCCCACACACACATATACAAACGTTTAACTTATAACACCTTTATACCCTTTGACGACGCGATAGCCCAATTAGTAGTGACCCTGCCTACGAAGCTAGAGGTCCTGGGTTCAAATGCCGGTAAGGGCAGATATTTGTTCCTGAGTCATTGATGTTTTCTATGTATTTAAGTACATATTTCTCTATATAAGTATTTATATCGTTGTCTAGTACCCATAGTACAAGCCTAGAGCTTAGTATGGGACTAGTTCACTTGGTATGACATAGTCCCCTGATATTATACGTCGCCTGTTAAAAAACAATCCCTTGGAATGTAGGTTACAAATAAAACCAATCCGTAATGTATCCAGACAGTTCAGTCCCATTTCTTTGATTCAGCTCAAGGGCTAGAGACCGACGTGGCCAGTTAATTCGGGACATTGTCACCAGCCAAGAGCAATTGCCAGACAGTTATTCTTGTAATTAAACGGGACAATCAACCTTATGTGTTTGTTCTACGCAATCATCGAGGTGCTTGCAGCTTAAGAAATAAAGTTTATATTTGTCTAATGCGAGTAGGCGGGCGGTGCATTCATTGATGAGTGCTAGAGTCAGGTGTTGTTATGTAATGTTGACGCAGAGATACGATGTTTTTCTAGGCAGGTAATTTCTTAGAAAACTTGACCTGTGCACAAACTACGATATATTTCTCACTATAAAAGTAATATATATTCATTGACTTGTTTATATAAACAGGGTGTTCGGAAAAGTTTTATTTAGAAAAAATATCGTTAAATAATAATTATTTATAATTATTTCTACTGTTGTTAAATCTTTATAATCCGAGATTCTAATTTAAAAGTTAACCCGTGTGGTTGCCGGGTTAGAATAGTGCCACTCCATATCTTCCCGTGGATGTCGTAAGAGACGGCTAAGGGAATAAAGGCGTATAGTACTGTTAGGCGATGGGCTTGCAACCTGTCACTAATACACTGGTAAATATCCTAGCCTAAGTGAGCAAAATGTGGTTACAGAACTATCAATAAGTTTTTAGAGTGTTGGTAATTCTGTAGCTCTGCCTACCCCACTCTGGGAATAAAGGCGTGAGTTTATGTATGTATGTATGTATGTAAGTTACGAAAAATGTATATAATAAACTCAACCAAACTCCTTTTTTTTTTTAAATTAAAGTATCTTTGTATAGGTACCCGATTTACAGTGAAGAAAAAACATTGTAAGGAAACCAGCACATTTTGAACCGCTGAGTGTGTAAGAGGGTAATTGCACAAAAGATAAGATAAGATAGCACTGATTTCGATTCAGTACCTGGTGGTACATGAACTTGTAAAAAGTAATTTCGCATCTACTGCTTGGAGTGGGTAAAGGTCACTACGAACTGCTCGTTAGTGACTAGCTAGTTCATAGTTACGGTTTTTACTGTAACAATAACCAAACAAGACAGAATTTGCTCAAAAAGGCTGTAATTTTGATTATGCAATTTTTTGTTGAAAAATTAATTATTAAGTAGAAAAGCTCCCGAGATAATGGCACTCCTACTCTACCCTTTTAAATGGAGAGGACGTATGCGTAATTTTAGTCAAAGCAAATTTAACCCCTCAAGTAAATAAATAAGGTTACTAATAAATATTGGTGCTATGAGATATACGCCCATTTTCTAAGGACGGCAGTACAGTACAAAAGTTGATCGTAATCGAGAGTAGATCCAGAAATAACATGTTGTATTACGTCTTAGCTGTCACCTTAATAAAAGACATACAGACAAACATTCATATATATATATATATATATATATATATATATATATAATATTATATATATTTTATATATATTATATAGAAAAAAATATATATATATATGTATAGATAAAAATTATTCAGCCACTGAATCATTAGTAATAGGGGTCTCTATTGACTGCCATAATTAGGTATTTTTAGTCATAATGTGCTTTAAGTCATAATTTTCGCAAGTCATAATGCAATTTTCTCAGGACACGATTATTTTTTCAGGATTAACCTAACCTAACCTAACTAATCTACACGATAAACGTTTATTAAAAACTGTAACTTCACCCTGAAAGAAGTTATGACAAAAAAATGTATGACTAACAATACACTATGACCAACAATATGTATGGCAGTCAAAGGGATCCGTAGTAGGTAATAGATATTTCCACAACACCTCTTTATTAGTAGAAAAGCTATGAGGCATTAATTTTGTGACTAAAAACGGCTGCAAACGTTCAGGGAAAGTGGCGTAACAGACGTGACGTCACACGTCGGGGAAACTAGGCTTCGTCCCCCATTGTATAGAAATGTTGGCGAAATAACGCCGCTATTATTTAATGGGAACACATTAATTAAAATCTTAATAAGGTTTCCCGTCTCCATAATCAGTGAAGGAGTTAGCAAAGCGTTTATTTTTGTATTTTCTTAGTGCTTATATAACGACTCTTGTTTGAGAATATATTTTTTATAAAAGATCGGCATATCTCTTTGCTCTAACGTAACCTATATTTTTCAGAACATAACACATAATTTAAAATGGGTAATTTTCGACTTTTATTTAATTTAGAGTGTAGATTTATTTGGCAAGTATTTTTTTTATTTTATTTTACTATAGTTTTAGTTTTGTTTTTAGTTTCATTTTAAACTTTTTATAGTCGATAAATGTAATAAAGACATACCGATAGGTAGAAAAGCATCCTGTCACTTTTCGGTGTTCAAACTTTAGTTTTTGGTAATAAATCTATACTCATAACTACTGGAACTACCTACAGGTCCGATTAGAAAAAATCTTTCAGTTTTAGATAGCCCATTTATTGAGGAAGGCTATAGGCTATATATCACACTCACATAAACCAAAGCGAAGCGACGGGGGGTCGCTAGTCATGTATAAGGCAAACGAGCACACGGCTAGGCTAATGGTAAGTGCATTCTAACATCTATAGACAAATACATAAATAACACACACGTTAACCGCCGTACTTATAAATTATAAACGTGGAATAGACAGTAGGGAACCACATTTTGCACAATACGTCTAAAGATGTTTACCAGTGTTTAGTGACAGGTTGCAAGCCCATCGCCTAACAGTACTACACGCCTTTATTCCCTTAGTCACCTCTTACGACATCCACGGGAAGACATGGAGTGGCACTATACTAACCCGGCAACCACACGGGTATTTTATAGAAGATAAGGGTTATTCACTTGTTTTGCAACCATCAATTTAGGACCGTATGAAATTTTAATTAAGGATGAAGTGTCCATTACTGGTGCCTGTCAGGTAAAAATGTCCACCATCGGTGCCGTCACCCTAACTTTCTCGTCTCACCGTTTCTATTGTCTTAGTACAGTTTAATAATTATGTTCACCCTAGAAACAAGCGTAGGCTCAACAAGTTAATGCATGTCTCGTCTCTCAGTTCAGTCTGAGTACTTAATTTAGTAGTAAATCGACATCGCGCCCCGACGTCGCCTGCTTACGTTACGTCATCGTTCAATAAATTAAGCGCCCAGAACCTAATATCGGGTCTAATTTATACAGAAATTAGAGAGCTTGGTACTGAATTGCCAAGGAACATCAAGGTTTAAAGGTTCCATGCGAAATAAGATCGTAAAACACCTAGTGATAGAGTTTTTACGCTGCTTTGTTTGGTCAGTTATGTAATTAAAATCGGAGTAAATGCGTGCAAGATTTAGTAAGTCATTTTTACAAGCTTGTATTTAACTTAAGACTGCGCCGAGCGTACGGTGGATGTACAGTGGCGCCCTCATTAATAGAAGTAAGTATTTTCTGGAAATTGGTCGGTAGGTTTTTATACTACAAATAAAAACACAACTTATAGGGTATATCACATAGTTTAATAACAATTCACCTTCGAGTTGTCAACTTAACAGAAAAAAGTGGCCACCTATATTCCCGTAAAGCTGACTACTCAAAGGGTAATTTATTAAAGTTTGTTACGTATCCCATAAATTGTGTTTTTACTTGCGCATAAAAATGTATCGTCTGATTGCAAGGAAATTCTTTACTTAATTAGAAAACACAATAGGTAATAGTAATGAGGGCGCCACTGGACGCTCAACGTTTGCTCTGTGCAGTCTTAATAAAGCGTTCATTTTTGATATGATGAAGTGATCGTATTCGATATTACGTATAGATTGATGATCTAGATGTGTTTCCAAGACGACTAACAATAGAATGTCCTTATGTTATTAATTTCACTGGCTGTCTTGTCCCCACACCGAGACAAAGATGCGAATACAATGTGGCAATATTACTGGATGATGTATGACGTACAAAGTTCACCCATAAAACAGTGGGAGCTTATTATTTGTCCTAATTTTTCATTTATAGCAGGTTCTCAATAATACGTTCTCAAATGAGTATAAGGTTTTCCAACTAACTATTAACTGTTAACTATTTGCGGGTGGTAGGACCTTGTGCAAGAAGCTGTACTGCGGTGTGGAAGGCAAGTGGGGCTACCACCACACTAAATGCCCTATTTATGGAGTAATGGAAATGAGTATTACTCCACCGACAAGAGCGAGGCTCTTAAATTAAGAGAGAGAGAGAGGACCTTGTGTGTCCGGATCGCTACCACCATCTTATCCATTAACCTACCGCCAAACAGCAGTGTTCGCATTGTTGTGTTCCGGTTTGGGGATAAGACAGCCGGTGAAATGACTAGCATAGAGGCATTCTATCTTAGTCCTCAGGGTTGGCAACGCATTTGCAGTCTTAGGATTGCATCGCAGTCCTGTGAATGCGAATGTCTATGGGTCACAGTTTCCACTTACCATCAGGTGGCCTGTGTGCTCGTTTGTCTTCTCTATGACATAAAAAAAATAACTATTTGGACTTAGTACAGTTACATTATGGTTGTACTTTAAAATTTAAAAAAATATTGCTTTAGGTTCCGGGTAGACGATAATTTAAGACGCGACGCGTTGGCCTAGTTGGTAGTGTCCCTGCCTACGAAGCTACAGGTCCTACGTTCAAATCCCGGTAAGGGCAGATATTTGTGGGATGATCGCGAATAAGTTCCTGAGTCATGGATGTTTTCTATGTATTTAAGTATATATTTCTCTATATCACTATTTATATCGTTGTCTAGTATTTATTTATTTATTTATTTCCCACACTTACAACTATTTTTACAGGGCTTAGGTACCCTAAGACAATAGTGTAACTACTTTTTGGTACAGAATGAACTAATCTCTATCCTTAAATCTATAACATAATATAAACAATGCAGCCTTTGTGAATTCACTCAGAGAACATGAAAACAAATCAATGTTTTCCGCAATTTGGTTGAGGGTTCGCACAGCTCGCGTCAACGGAGCCATACCGAGCAGGTAGGTGCGCCCGCGCGGCTCGACCAGCAGCCGCGGCCGCCGACGGCGCCACACGTATGTATCCATCGGGAACACACACCCCCAAGTAACTCAATACCTGACTGTTGCATCTTGTACCCGCTATTAATTTAAAAAGCGGCCAAGTGCGAGTCGGACTCGCGCATGTAGGGTTCCGTACCACTATACATCTAAATAAATGTATTTCTTTATTCTTTATTATATTGGAGTGGATTGAACACAGACTACTTACCCTAGGGTAAGTGGTCTGTGGGATTGAATGAAAGGTAAAATGCGGTTTACGATTTATAACGTATTAAAAAAAAACTAATAATTAGATTAGTAAAATATAGTGGTCTCGGCCCAGAATATATGTTTATTCCATTCGGCGTCGAGACCCTTGGTCCGTGGGGTCCTAGCGCTCGGAGCCTCTTCAAAGAAGTTTCGAAGAGGCTCATTGACGTCACGGGAGACCGAAGAGCTGGCAGTTTCCTCGCTCAACGTATAAGTTTAACCATCCAGCGAGGAAATGCTGCCAGCATCTTTGGTACAATGCCGCAGGGGCCATTCTTAGATTTAATGTTTTAGTTAATTTATATATTTAGAGTTAGTTTTATTTAATTTTAGTTTTCTTTTTCAGTTATTGTGTTTTGTTGTATTTTTTTATGTAATTTCCAATTAATTTTTTTAGATTGAATGTACTGTTATGTTATTTAAATATTAAATAATTAGATCTAGTTCAAACCAATTTTCGGTGGAAGTTTGCATGGTAATGTACATCATATATTATTTTTACATTTATCATTCCCTTATTTTAGAAGTTACGGGGGGGGGGGACACACATTTTTCCACTTTGGAAGCGTCTCTCGCGCAAATTATTCAGATTAGAAAAAAAATATATTAGAAACCTCAATATCATTTTTGAAGAGCTATCCATAGATACCCCACACGTATGGGTTAGATCAAAAAAAAAAATTCGAGTTTCAGTTCTAAGTATGGGGAACCCCAAAAATTTATTGCTTTTTTTCTATTTTTGTATGAAAATCTTAAAGCGGTTCACCGAATACATCTACTTACAAAGTTTCCACAGTATAGCTCTTATAGTTACGGAAAAAAGTGGCTGTGACATACGGACGGACAGACGGACGGACGGACAGACATGACGAATCCATAAGGGTTCCGTTTTTTGCCATTCGGCTACGGAACCCTAAAAAGGTACCCATAGTACCAGCCTAGAGCTTAGTTTGGGACTAGGTCAGTTGGTGTCACATTGTCCCATGTCCTAAAACAGTAGGTATGGGATTAAACAATTATAAGGCAATTTAGGTACATAAATCCCATTTTTAATATGTTCGTCTATGTAATATATATTATAATAATTTAAATACCCATGTTGTCCGACCGCCGGCAGGAAGCGAATAGCTATCGACTATTTTCTCGCTCAAGAAAGAAACAAAAGATAGCAGAGCTTAGATCCCGTGTTAATAAAAGAGACATATATTAATTAGCGACCCGCCCTTGCTTTGCTTCAGTTTATTTGAGTATGATATATAGTCTATAGCCTTCCTCGATAAATGGGCTATCTAGCACTCAAAGAATTTTACAAATCGGACCAGTAGTTCCTGAGATTAGCGCGTTCAAGCAAACAAACAAACTCTTCAGCTTTATAATATTAGTATAGATTAATAGTTGATCGCTGGCTGTTAACACTACAGGCGAGAACTCTCTCTAACAAAAGATCAAGATACCACGTAGATAATAGAGACACATATCGTTACTACTTTAGAAGAAACTCGTAACTGATATTTCGAGATGTACGAGTTTGAACTTAATTCTAGAATTAAGTTTAAAACCGTACGTGGCGAAATATGAGATACGAGGTTTATTCAAAGTAATGACGATACATATATTTATAGTTGATTAAATATAATATCAGGCATAAACTGCATCACGTGCAGCTATACCAATTTTAAACTAGTTATTTGTTCCGGCTGAACTTTGCAACTAGAAAATATTATAAATAGAGATTGTATAGCAGAGATCAGTAGCAGAGATCGGTAGTTCGCGAGAATATATTATGAAGTGGTTATAACTGGGTAAAATATTGATTTTGTTTTTGTTTGACGACCTAGGGTGACGGCACCAATGGTGGACACTTTTAACTGAGAGGCACCAGTAATGGACACTTCACTCTTAATACAAAGGGCATTGGGTAAAATTGTTTGAAGAATATTGTCTTTTTTTTTCAGTGGCACGGATGATTTTTAAATAGTTATTTAGAGGACCTCGAAATACACATAGATATATATAATATATGGCGTTTAATAATATCGGAGCCGAGATGTTTAAGATTTAGGTGTTCAGTTTTTGGTACTAAAAGTACACCCAGGTAAGAATATTTAATATCTCGGCTCCGATGCACTGAAGAGTATTACATTACATAACAAAACATGTTTATTTTGAACTGTTCTATCATAATTTACCACTTTTACTAATAGCCGTTCACTTTGTATGACTTTTACAAAAGACAACAGTTTTACCCAAACCCTTATCTTCTGTAAAATAAGAATCAAGTGTCCATTATTGGGTTCATCACCCTAGTTAGGTTAGGTGATAGTGACCCTGTCCTGGTTCGATTTCCGGTTGGGGAAAATATTTATGTGTTTAACGCGATTATTTGTTTCTGAGCGAACAATTTAAAAGTAAATATTGACAAAACTAAGTTTATCCAGTTCCACACATATAAAAGTCAACCTAAGTTGTTAAATACAGTATGTAAACTTACTAAAACCATTTATTTGAACCCGAGCATGTCTAGGCGATAGATAAGGTTGGGGTATATAAATTATTGAAATCTTAACACTTTTTCAAATTTAAATAAAGAATGCACTGAACGCAAGTTCAATAATCTGTTACGATGAAAACATTACATACGGGTCTTATAATGGGCACTGAACGACGATGTTAACATTACACATGGGATGATACTTTTAGGGTTAACCGACTTTGAAAAAGGTGAGATGTTATAATTTTTATGCAATGATAAAATTAAAAATATTCGACACACACTAGCAAAAAACATGGTAAAACACTTACCTCAACTAGCCTAGCAACTGGTTGAAAGATATGGTTTTAGTAAGTTTACATACTGTATAAGGTTTGATAACGAACCTGTCGAAGAAGTGGTGCAAACCAAGTTTTTGGGTGTAATAATTGACCGGAACTGCAACTGGAAGACTCATTTAGATCATATCTGTTCTAAGGTCAACAGTTTTGTATTTGCCCTTAGAAAAATAAGGCAGACAGTATCTGTACCGGCTGCCTTAATTGCATATCAAGGTTATGTCAATTCCTTATTGCGTTATGGTATAGTTCTTTGGGGAAACTGTGTAGATATGGAGAGAGTATTTTTGGTGCAGAAACGTTGTATCAGAGCAATATTTAACCTAAGTCTAATCGAATCATGTCGCCCATATTTCATTCAACATGGCATTCTCACTGTGGTCGGTTTGTATATTTTGGAAGTTTGCGTTTTTGTACACAAACATAAGGCTCTCTTTACTAAAAAGCAAGATTTGTATACAAACAGAGTCCGGAGTCAGTATAAACAAAATTTTTATTAACCTTTAGTTAGACTGGCCCTAAAATCCAAAAACTCCTACATTATGTGTATCAAAATTTATAATAAGTTACCTGACGATTATAAAGAATACAAATTAAGTATATTTAAGAAAAAGACCAAAGAATGGCTTAATGAGAAATGCTTTTATTTTATTAATGACCTTTTGAATTATAACCATTATTAATTATGTCATTTAATTTAATCTCTTTATTAACAATTGTAATCTCTCTTTTTCTTTTGATTATACTATGTAAGCAAAAAGTGTGAACGCCTGAAAAGGTAAGGACTTAGTGAGACTTCATAATAATAGTGCAATTATTGAACATCTATGTACTGTACCTAAATTCTTCGCAATAAATTTGATTTGATTTGAATTTGATTTGAGTTATGAATATAAGTAGTTATTTCTCTATTTAAGTATTTATTTCGTTGCCTAAAAGCCTATAGGTTAGTTTGGGCCTAAGAAAAAATCTGTGATATTGTCCCCCGATATTCATTTATTTATTTAATGTATAAAATGCTTAAAGACATCCAAAACTCGCAAACAAATAATCGCGCTCCCCATATTTTTTTTCCCCAACCGGGAATCGAACCCGGGACTGTACACTTGATTCTTATTTTACAGAAAGGGTTATTCATTTGTTTTGCAACAATCAATATAGGCCCGTATGAAATTTGAATTAAGAGTGAAGTGTCCATTACTGGTGCCCGTGAGCTAAAAGTGTCCATCATGCCGTCACGTCGCTGTCTAAGTCGTAAAAAAAGTTATATTTTTCCCAGTTGTTACCACTTTATAATATGGCTTCTCGCGAACAGTAAATTAATTCTCTGCAATACGATCTCTATTTATATTTCCTAGTTGCAAAGTTCAGTCAGAACAAATAACTAGTTTAAAATTTGTATAGCTGCACGTGATGCAGATTGTATGCTATATCTATAACTTCCTAGCTATAAATTATATTATAACTCATGATTAATTATATTATTTATTACGGTCAGATGATTATTGTTTGTTTGGTGCCAAATGCTACGCGGATGTCTGCTACGGTAAGTGCCTGAGTGCTACGCGGCGTCTACGGCGTAGCGTTACTAATAGGAAAAAAGTTAGATAACTGTAAGATAGCTTGTGGAAAAGAGTAATTACTATGCATGTTTTTGAGGATGTAGTAATTTTTTTCAAATGTAACAATACAGTTACATACATGGTCGTAGTTATTTCACTTATATTCAGCATGCAAGCAAGCGTACTTACTTACCTACTTAAAATCTTGTTCGTAATTATTTTTAAACGTAATGAATAATTATTATTTTATACATTTAATAGACTTTATTATATAAATAAACACGTTTAAGTAATTCGTTTAATTTTATTTTTATAGGATAAATAAAATTATGTAAGTACATCTTTTAGCTCATTATGAGAGAAACCTTGGGTCTAATACTGCACTGAAGTGATTATATTATATTTTTTCAATTTTTTTTTTCAGGATTATATTTCAGACAAACAAACAAAAACTAAATTTAAATTATTTCATACAACCAGTATTTTCAAAATTGGGGATTGTGTTAAAAAAAGTCATAACACCTAGACGACTAACCAGTCAAAATATAGCACACTTCGTAAACCACTTAATTATAAAACGTTTGATATATTATTTAAATTACGAAAATACTTTTAAAGTTAAGAATTTTATCGATCTGGCTATCACCACTTTCCAGCCAACATTTTGTCTCCCCCATTGCAGTGCCAACAGTGGAAAAACCCAAAACAGGGCATGCATTCCATACATAATCGCACCTACCGTGAATTCTTGGAACCGTTCCAACAATCCAGGCTGTACGGGACGATTCAAATGATTATTTAAAAAAAACTCACCTATTATCCTGTAGAAATTATTATCACGGCAACACTTAAAGTTGTTTGGAACACAGATATTGTATTTCGTCATAAGGTGGTGTACTTAAACCCGCGCGTTAAAAAGCGCGGGAAATTTTCAAAGATGGCCGACGGACGCCCTACCCTGTCAGCTGTTGGCAAGCGACTGAGGCATTTTTGGCAGTACAAACAATTATCGGCGCTGTATGAAGTTATGCATTTTACAAGCTTCTATTTAACTTGCTTCGCTTGTATCTCTGTCGTTACGGAACTTGCTTTTTACAAGCTTTTATTTAACTTGCAATGTATGTATAAGGGTCAAATCTTGCAAGAGAAATTTAACCCACTTCCCGGTTTCCGATGAAGCTGAAAATTTGCATACGCCTTAAGTTTTGATGACAATACAATAATATAGTGCCATCTGATCTGATGATGGAGACTCAGGGTGGCCGTAGGAACTCAAAATTACACATGATAAACGCGTCGTGTTAGGGCTGGTTAGAATCGTCTTGATGAGTAGATGACAACTGTGCAAAAAATACAGTCGGCAACAAAAGTTTGTCCCAAAAATGCATATTTTGACAGAAAGTTATTACTTTTTCATATATTGTACTTAAGTCATTAACTCATTACGGTACAAATTTTTCAAGTCAATTTTGAATCATTCCCGATTATGGGTTGATTGGAGGGTGGGTTAATTGGCCTATATGACCAATGCGGACAAACGATATGTAAATCTTTGAATGAAAAAAGTTATCGCCATGCATAGACAGCGGTGTTTCAAAGTAATTATGCTAACGTCGTCTATGTAGGCGTCGCTATGTTTCAGATTTCTTAAATAATTCTCACAGTTAAGTATTTGAGGTTTCCCGCTACACAAAATCGTTGTAGAATTAAAAAGTATATCCAAGGAGGCCAGCATACATTTCTGCCCACTCTCTTTTGGAACACAAAAGTAAACCTGTGAGCAATGCGTATACGTATGGTCTCTAACGCCCGCCATACACGGAAATGACTGCTTTAAGCAGTCAGGACCGACTACACTTGGTTGCTATTGGTCGATTTGCAGTTCCAATGCTCTAGAAAGTGCGCATTGTCCAATAACAAGCAAGTGCAGGCGGTCCTGAGTGCGTAAAGCTGTCCGTGTATCGCGAGTCTAAGGCTCGTATTAATAATCTAATCTCAACTCTAATGCTCGTCTTGAGATGCGTCAAAAATGACAGTTTTCTATGGCTTGACGTTTACTTTGACGTATCTTGTGACGGGCCTCTCAGCCAAGATGAGTTTATTAATACGGGCCTAAGAGCTGATCTGATGACGTAGACCCACCGAATTAGGATTCGTTTGGTTGTCTCGATAAGCAGAAGATGCCTGTACAAAAAAATAGGCACGAACGTTAATTAGAGACCCATTTAAAAAAAATAGGCTTGAAGTCGTCAATGTAGAGATGCCAAATCATTTATATTATAACTTATAGGAAACTCAACCAGCAGCGCTATTGCCTAACGCACTCGCAATCTGAATCGACTTCAAAGTGGAACAATTGTTTTCATTTTGTATGCAGACAAGCCTTCGATTTTCAAAATGAAAACAATTGCGATTGCGAGTGCGTTAAGCAATAGTCCCTCTGATTGTTGTATAATGTCAGATTGACTTTGGACATAAGGCGGGTTCCAAATTTAAGTTCTTGACTGTAAAGTCAGCATCAAAAGTAGGTGCAGAAAATGATCTAGGCTAGGTACGACGTATTAACTTGACAATAGAGTCGAGTGCGGATCATTTTGACCCTTCGGTTGCGTCGCTGCTTCTGTTGCTGACTGTACCTATAATGAGCTACAAAAACTAGTTTTTTTTTTACAGAAGGTTATTAAGTTTTTAAGTTATTGTGTAGTAGGGTTTAAGGTAAATAAGCTTACGCTAGAAAACCGTGTACAAACACTATTATTTTTGACGTGTTACCGTATTGTCAACGTTGTGATAGGTCTTATTTACTTGACAATAATGGTTGCTGAGTTAAAAACAGTATCATAATTCATAACACGACAAAGACAATGTTTATACCGCCTAGTATTTTGGCACATAAAAGCATTTTTACAAACCATTAGCAAAGGACTGTTTGATTAGCAAAATAAATACAATACGATAACTTGTCAAAAGCCATAGCCAGGTTTAAAAAAAAAGCCCAGCGGGCCTAGTATGCTGCGTCTATATCGCGCGTCAAATGTCGATAAAGCATCCGTCACTCTCGTACTTACGAGTATTTAACGTGTCAGAAGGTGACGGATGCCTTATCCAAACTTTGTCACGGGATAAACGCAGGGCTCCTGGGCCCCTATTATCGCGATGTATAAGGCATCCGTCACTCGCGCACTTACTCACTGGTCAGAAAGTGACCGATGTCTTATCCACTTTTATCCACATCCATACAACCATAATCGGCCCGCAAGTAGATAATATCAATTACGTATACTCGCGGAATGAAGGGAATCGCCACTTTCGGACTTTACATCATTAAAGAGGTGAAAGTGACTTAACTCGAACTTTTTATCGGCTACTGTAGGTACAGTCAAATACGTTAACTTTTTGAACGTCTTAGGCCGAAAAAGTGTGTCACTCACACGTCAAACATATTTGCTATGCTATGCAAATTATAACTTAATTGAGACGAGACAAAGTCTCTCTTGAACTTGAACTTGTGACGGTTGTAGCCGTCGTGTCGTCAGTGGCGCTACTGTCAGTTGACGTTCAAATGGTTAATCATTGTCGGTAAAACAAACAAACAAACTCTTCAGCTTTATAATATTATTATAATTTTTAGCTTTATTTGAATTCTCATGACTAAAATCTCAAGCCTGCAATCCTATTTCAAATGCTTTGAAAACCCTAAGGACTAGGATGGAATTCTATGCTTGTAATTCACCGGTTGTCTTACCTCCACGCCGGAACAACAATGCGAACACTTCTGTGTGACGGTGGTGAGTGATAAGATGGTGAAGTGGTCGATCCGGACGGACCCTGCACACCCGGACGGATCCTACCACCACTAAAGAATTTAATTGGTTGACTGTACCTTACCACTTCCACTCGTTAAACCTTTTGAACGCGACAGTCGGCTCTGACAACTGAAAGTCGTGCCACTGACGCCACCGACCGTCGGCACAGCCGACGCAAGGTGAAGATTAAAAGAGACTTTGCTTCGTATAAATTAAGTTGTAATTTGCAAAGCATAGCAAACATGTTTGGCGTGTAAGTGACACATTTTGTATTTGACGTAAGGCGTGTAAAAGGTAAAAAAATTCGTAACAGTTTAAACCTGATTGGTTACCATGAAGCAACATTCGTTCGAAACTGCGGATGCCTCGTCCTTTTCACTCGTCTTTCAAAACCAAATCGAGAGAAAGTGATGGAGTTAACGTAATCGAGCTTCGATTTTCAAAAGTAGGGCAATTGGTGGCACCCTCTGCCTTGACAGAAATATCGACAGCATAGCAATTGCACTAGATCAAAACAGTATCAACTCAAAATCCTTGATAGTTTTGTTTTAAGGTCATAAAAGTTGTATTAAAGTTGATTGTTGAATAATAACTGTATTTTACAGACATGTCTTAATGGCTTTAACCCTTAAATTGGCAAAAATAAAAAAAGTCGTGAATTCAAACCCTATTTGATTTGAAATCAGCATAAAAAAAGGAGTAACCAAAAAATAAAAAAGTGAATATTATAGTATGTGCATTATTAGATACACTGCCAATTTAAGGGTCGACGTAATGTCAGCCATATTATTCAATTAAAAATTATTCTTCGTCGAAGAACAACATAAATACTGAATTACGCTGTCGCCAGAGTGTCACTATGTGACTCGTGAGCACTCTCTCAAACTGGTTTTAACAGATTTTTCTTTTGCTATCTCTTTCGCACTCGTAATCGTGCCGTAAGCGATTGCGCTCTCACTTGCATAGTCAGTGTGTCTTACGCTAGTACAGTAAAACACAACCGATATGGCTTACCGATGTACCTGCGCAGATGTAATTTTTTCGAAGCGCGAGAACCAATCAGCGTAGCGTGGTTGTATTCTGTGCTATTATTGGTTATTAGTGACGCCATGTTGACTCGCGCCCGCGTGTCATTCAATCAGTTGTCGAACGTGCGTGAGTGACATGGAAAAAATAGAGGGAATTTAATTTGCACCTTATAACTATTACGTACAAGTCTGATCGTGGGTTTAATCGTGCATTCGGAAATCATCGGAATCGTTGTTCGTGTCTGCGCGAACGAAGATTCACGTCACGCCATATCGGTAGTGTTCTACTGTATATTAATGTGGGATGGCAAAATAAAACCCAAGTTAACGGTAAAAAGTAGGTATAATGCAATTCAGAACATGGAAATCACCGCACACGTCTTTTCGTCGTACACCCCGAACCTCACCTAACCTCAAAGTTTTTCCTTTCCTTTTTCCGTTCGCTATCTCTTTCACTCTCTTTCATAACGTCAGTACAGTCATCTCTTTCACTCTAATATCCGGTCATACGTCACACTGCGCTCCTTTTCACCGATTCTACATTAATGTCTATGCTTTTGCATGACAGAGAAAAGGAGAGTGGTAATTTTAACACGTGTGCTTGTTACAGATAATATTACTGTAGGTATGTCGGACAAAATTTAGCTCAGCGGGCCTAGGGTATGTTGTGGATAAAGCGTCCGTCACTCACATATTTATATTACGTGTCAGAAAGCGACGGACGCCTTATCCACATTTTGCCACACGATAAACGCAGCCATATTAGACCCCTGGATAGACAAGCGATAACTTAATTTTATTTTGGGAGTGTAAAATATCGGCTATAATATTTAGAGGCGTTTTACGTTTTAGGTGTTTTACCCAATCTTGCAAAAGATCTGGAATTCGCCATCTTTGTATATACTATACCTACCTGATGATTATACCATAAGCAGGCTTTTGTTAAAAATCCAAGTTGTGTAATTAGTCTTACTGCCTACTTATAGTTCGACGTGCCATATCTTGGTAAATAACTATTAAATAAGTATCTTAAGATTTATGATTCTAATCGTACCCCGTTGAGTCTTGTTAATTTCTTTATTAAAATTTGAACATAATTTATTTAATAAAAACTGAAATAATGTCAAGATTTTCGACGTTTTTTAGTCCGGTTGCATGGTAAAAAATGTACGTACCTACAATTTAATTGAACTATACCTACCGCTAAACACTTTTTGATAACACACAATTTTTTTTTATTTATTGTATTTCGTTTGGTTGCCGGGTTAGAATAGTGCCACTGCATGTCTTCCCTGAATGTCGTATGAAGCGACTAAGGGAATACCTATAGACTTGTAGCACTGTTAGGCGATAGGCTTGCAACCTGATACTAGTTCCCTGGTAAACATGTTAGCCTAATTGTACAAAATGTGGTTACCTACTGGATTATCAACAAGTTTGTAAAGTTGAAGGTACCTAATTATGTAGCTCTGCCTACCTCACTCTGGTATTGCAGGCGTGAAGGTAGGTATGTATGTATTATGTATATATGTATTACACAGTTTGGTTTTTGCACGTCTCATTTCGAGCAATACCAATTACAGTTATTGAATATTCACATTGAGCGCACGAAATCTATTTATATCATAATTAACAGCATACCTCACTGAAGTTACTAAAGCTAATAAAAACCTAGAACTAGCAAAAACCACGGTAAAAACTTGTTTGCCATTACAAAAAAAAATCTCTTTTCAAAGGTTTTATAACGATTTAATGTTGACAAAAACTAGTAGCGGGATTTACACGAAGAGTAAACAGTTTTTGTTAAACGAAAAAATACGGGATGTCCCATTAAGGAAAAATCTCGGTATGTTCATAGTTTGCAAAAAGTTTGTGTACCTATGACCTACAACTATTGTGCAACAAACTTATTGTCATCTAAAGAAGTCTAAACTAGCAGGGGTGGGATTCTCTTAGCAAAACGGGTTGGGTCCCGTTGGCCTTACTTGCATTTAGCCTTGGGGAGCAGAGCCCCTGAGTTCTATTTTGTCCGGGTAGCAAAATGCCTTGGTCTGTATAACGTCCTCATTGCTATAAGGCATAGTATAGATGTAATGACTTGGCAGTAAAACGACTTAATGTTTCAATAGGTACATGGTCTGGATAATCTTCATGGCCAATATAGTAGAAGGTCTTTAATGTATAAAGACTATGTAGTAAAATCTTAAAGTATAAAAAATGTCTAAGTACTTAGAAATTTTGTCCTGGTTGTATAATGACAATAAGTACATTATTTTATCATCACCTCCATAGTACATATACTTCAAGTCATTCTGCCTACTTGTGCATTTCATGACCAAGACGTTTTGCAAAGTAAGTCTTCCTGGAACTAAAACAATTTTGTAACCATGGCATTAAATAACCAAGTCGTTTTGCATACTTGGTCAGTGTACTACTGAGCAGTTTTGCTCGCCAAGGCTATTTGCAAGTAAGACTAACGGGACCCAACCCAGCAAAACTCGTGAAATATAAAGTAGGCAGAACGATCAAATTGTATAAGGTCTTGGTTGTATAACAACTGTGTGTATAGATGAATTAGCGAGAGCGTGGAATTGCATATGTAGTGGTATTGTGTGTTTATAGGCATTACATATTTGAAATTTCCCTTTTCCCGTACTATCAGCATAAAAATAGGTTTGTAATAAAATAATTATATATAAGAAGAAAAATCAAAAATAATGTCAGTATGAAATTCTAAATATTATTAGTATGTTTTTATTGTATTGAATTTAGTAATTGAAAGAATTAATACTAGTACTGCTGAGGACTGGGAAAATATTTGTCACCATGTTGAAAGTGAAGAAAATAAATATAGATGTCAAGAAGGGGAAATGGATCGAATTACAGATCATAACATTATTATCAATATTTGTGACAGCTCAGATGAAGAATTAAATAATAGCGAATGAAAATAAAAAAGACTGACTATTGTTTTACTTGTTAAGAAGAGAAATATGATAAGAGAGAGTATGTAAATTAAATTAAAAGAAATACTTAGGGAAGCATCTTGGGCCCCACACTATTTCAGCTTTACATTAACGATCTGTGCAAACTAATTATACCTAATTGTGAAATTTTCGTCTACGCCGACGACACTGCCCTAGTAATCCATGGTGATGACTGGGAAAGTGCAAGACGGTCAGCCCAATCAGCTCTTGAAATTGTGATGGATTGGCTCTCGGCCAATCTGCTTACCCTGAACATTCGCAAGACTCAGATTATTCCCTTCTACCTAACTTCTGCATCTGCTCCCTTACCTGAAGAATGTGGGATTGCTCTTCATAATTGTAGCTCTCCTTCTCTTACCTGTGGTTGTCTGTCTCCCAGCATCGTACGATGCACTAAATACCTCGGTATCCATATAGACTCCAACCTAAAATGGTACGTACAGATTGAGGCCTTAAAAACACGGGTCCGAAAATTAACTTACATATTTAAAACACTAAGACACGTAGCAGAGCCCCAATTAGTAAACACTGTATACCAGGCCCTTTGTAAATCGATTTTAACCTACTGTATTCCTATCTGGGGGGGCTGTGGTAAGTCCACCATGTTAGGTCTAGAGAGAGCCCAGCGATCAATCCTCAAAGTGATGACCATGAAACATATTCGCTTCCCAACCAATCTGCTTTACAAAGAATGTCAGGTACTGACGGTACGACAACTCTTTATTCTACACTCCGTTCTCCGGAGGCACGCTTCCCTACCGTTAGACCAGAGTGTCCTCTCACGACGCACCTCTGTTCGAGTTTGTCCATATAAATCCTGTAAAACGTATTTGGCCTCCCGTCACTATGAAGTGCTTTCGTCTCGGTTATACAGCAAAATTCATGAATCCCTCTCTATCTACACCCTATGTAGGTACGAGGTGAAACAGAAAACCACCGCCTACTTACTGGAGCTGTCGTATGCCAAAACTGAAAATTTACTTAATACGTGACTATATAACAATATGGTCCACTAATACAATACAAAACACATATAAGAAAATGCTGTGACTCACACACACACACACACACACACACACACACACACACACACACACACACACACACACACACACACACATGCATGCTTTTTCCATTTCTTGATTTAATTGTAGTCTTTTTTTTTTTTTATATCTTAAGTATCTAACTCCAGATATTTATGTCCTAAGAGCCACTTGTACCTTATTGTTAAATACTAATTAGTTGTGTCAAAATGTATCGAACTACTACTACTACTACTATTAAATATTGATTAAACTGTTTAACTTGATTAGTGTTCTTTCGTGCAAGTGGCCGTTAGTGTTGTTATACATTAATAGCCATTAAACCATTTCTGATTGAGGAATCACTGACACGGAAAATACAGTTTTCACTAGTTTCCGAGTCAGGGGTACACACTTTATGCTCGTATATTAATATTAATGCATAACCTAGATCTAAGCAACTCAATGTGTAAACTTTTGGTAATAAAATATTATCTTATCTAAAAAAAAAAAAAAAAAAACTTACGTTATTCTACTTTTCATCCGAACCGTACAACCACTACAAATGCAATTCCACGCTCTCGCTAATTTATCTACAGCAACGACTGTGTGTGTGACTATATAGTTTTTATGTTATTAAGACATTCTGCCATATGGCAATGGAATATGGAAACACCACCACGTTTTACACAGAAAATATAAACCTAAGACGTTTTGGTTACCAAGGCAAAATGCAACTAAGTCCTGGTGAACATAAGACATTAATATACTAGCATAATAGACACTGTGGCTGTGCAAGCGAGAGCGCAATTGCTTACGGCACGAATACGAGTACGAAAGAGATGGCAAAAGAAAAATCAGTTGAAACCGTTTTGAAAGCTCATTGTGTCACTCTCTGGCGACAGCGTAATTCAGTATGGAATATGTTTTGGTTGTTATTATGAACTTATGATCATTTGATTCTTTTGCTTATTAAGTCCTAATTAAACGCCGCATTTTCAATTTAGCAGCACGAGGGGTCGAACGTATAAGGCTGCTTAATTGAAAATGCACGCGCTACAATGTGTTTTGTTCGCACTGACAGGACTTCTTAATCTCGCCGCTTGGTTTCACTCGACAGTCCGCAGGACCGGCGTTGTTTACAGAATCACTACCCTGGTGAACAGCATAGACATTAATATACGAGCACACAGGCCACCTGATGGTAAGTGGAAACTGTAAAACATAGACATTCGCATTCACAAGACTGCAATGCAATCCTAAGACTGCAAATGCGTTGCCAACCCTGAGGACTAAGAACAGCAGAGTTCGCATTGTTGTGTTCCGGTTTGGGGATAAGACAGCCGGTGAAATGACTAGCATAGAGGCATTCAATCTTAGCCCTCAGGGTTGGCAACGCATTTGCAGTCTTAGGATTGCACCGCAGTCCTGTGAATGCGAATGTTATGGGTCACAGTTTCCGCCGCCGCAGGTGGCCTGTGTGCTCGTTTGTCTTCTCTAAGACATACAAAAAAAAAAAAAAAAAGATGGACTGCCTCTACGCTAGTCATTTCACCGGCTGTCTTTTCCCCAAACCGGAACACAAGAATGCGAACACTGCTGTTTGGCGGTAGGTTAATGGATAAGATGGTGGTAGCGATCCGGACGAACCCTGCACAAGGTGCTACGCATCCTCGCACCGCTCAGCTACCTGAGCTACCTCGCACATCTCTGGTGGAAACGCGGCCTTACGGAATAGTATTCATTATTTTTGACTCTTATAGTACATGTACTAAACAACCCTAGGATTGACGGGATTGACATAAACCGATGACAGATCGCGACAACCGCTCATGCCAACTCCATACATTTCGAGTCGATAGAAAACAAAAACGTTAGCCGCCTTTGCTTTCGAAAATCGCTAACTTTCATCTCAAATAGATCTCCTGTTAATTTCGAGCCTTAACCACACGTGATTACGGAAATAAACAAGTTGCAATATAAACACATTTAATGTGAACTATAAAACTCATATAAAGCCTTTTTAATATCTTATAAAAAAAAAACATCGCTTGAAGTCAGCTCTAAAGCTGCAGATCCTAAAGGTATATAATTACCACTTTTTTAAGACTGCGCCGAGCGTACGCCGGATGTACAGTGGCGCCCTCATTACTATTATTGTGTTTTCTAATAAACTAAAGTATTTTCTTGAAATTGGACGGTAGGTTTTTGTACTACAAATGAAAACACAACTTATATGGTACCTATATCACATAGTTTAATAACAATTCAGCTTGGAGTTATCAACTTAACGGGAAAAAGTGGCCACCTGTTCCCGTTAAGCTGACTACTCAAAGGGTAATTGTTATTAAAGTTTGTTACGTATCCCATAAATTGTGTTTTTACTTGCGCTACAAAAACGTATCGTCTGATTGCAAGGAAATTCTTTAGTTAATTAGAAAACACAATAATAGTGATGAGGGCGCCACTGTACATCCGGCGTACGCTCGGCGCAGTCTTAATGATTAATCGATATTAAAATAAACTTGGGCTATTTTGATTACTGTTTATGTTAAATTGGGATCATTATAATAAACTTAGATCTAATCGCGTCTTAAAAGTTATAGTGTTTTTTATCTACAAAAGCATGCCCCACGTCTCCCCTATGGAATCACTAATCGTCATTTGTTCTAATGAATAATTTGTCCGAATTTTCGTTTATCCTAAAGCCTTGCGTTGCTATTATACAACCTTAACCTAACCAAACCACAGACATAATTGAAAAATTTAAAAAGTGGCCTGAATCATCTGAAAACCAGTTTAGGGCAAAAGAAAATTCGGACAAACGATGTGTTAGGACAAACGTTGTTAGGGATTCCCGTGCCCCACCACTGAAACTGACCTTGAATGGTTGCGTAATTATACGTAAAAGTAACTATTTGGGCGAGAAATCGTAGGTCAAAAACACTATATATTCATATAAACGGAATCAAAATATATCCAAATAGTATACAGGTTGTATCAAAACAAGGGACTTGTTTAAACGTGTCTTGACATTTATTAGTAACTATTTTTTTATAGCAAGATGGAAAACAAGTGTGTGAGAAAATCAGAGACCAATAACCATTAAGGCCCGTATTAATAAACTAATCTCAACTAAAATGACAGTGTTCTATGGTTTGACGTATCTTGTGACGGGTATCTCAGCCAAGATGTGTTTATTAATACGGGCCTAAGACTGCAATCTTATGATTACATATGCTTGACAACTCTAACGAACAAAATGTAATGCTTCTATGCTATACTCTATTTGTGTAGGTACTTAACTAAATGTAAACAAAAAAACCACGTGACGTAGCTGATCAGGCAATAGAAGCAGAACACTGATACGTCAAAGCTCGACTAAACAGTTTTGATTGGCTGTTTAACGAAGCCAGATGGTTTGGTTTGTTTACATTCATTTAAGTACCTAACCAGATCGAGTATAGTGATTACACAGGTTTTTTATTCCCACGCCGGAACACAACAGTGCGAACACTGCTGCTTGGCGGTAGTTAACTAGCGTAGAGGGTTGGCAACATATTGGTAGTCTTACGATTGTAATCTTGAAAATGCAAATGTCTATGGATCTCAGGGGGGTTATGACATGGCTTTGCAGTTCATTTTACGGCGAGCGTAAAGGACAGAGCTATACAAGTTATATAGCTCTGTCCTGTTCTCTCAGCGTAAACAGAACTGCATAGCTATGGCATAATAGCCTCCCAGAGCCCAGTTACCATCAGGGGCACGTTTTATAAAGCTACAGGTAACAATTTTACAGGTCTAAACTGGCAACACTGCTAAAATGGCTGGTCGTCATTGGTCGAGGTTGTCAAATAGAAACTTGTAACCTGTAAATTGTAATTTGTAACTTTATAAAACCTGTGCCCGTGTGCTTGTTCGCTAAACCTATTCCACAAAAAAAAAATGTTACTGAATTTTAGTATATTGTTTCACCAAAACTAAATAACGTAAGTAATTTTGATACACTCTGTATATTATCTTCGTTTGATTCCTTTATTACACAACACAGCCTACATTTATATTACATATAGAGACATCAAGGACGAGCTTACTTCGAAATTGACATCAGATTAATGTCTGAGATAACGGTGACTATGATAGATTTACAAATAGACGAGAGGATAAACATAAAACATCTGCGATGTCCAAGTAGTGGCAGCTACTCACGATCAGTTTTAACTGACAGTTTTTACTGATCTGTTTAAACAATCAGTTTGACAGGCGAAAACCGACAGTTTTATCTCACACACGCTCAGTTATATTATAACTGACAGATTAAACAATTCAGTAAAGTATCAGTGAAAATTGATCGTGAATAGAGGTCTTAAGTTTCAGTATGAGAAATTAGTTCGATATAGAACTACAGCATGTTTTATTTTCTAACATTTATTTGTGTTTGAAGTATGTTGATGTATATGTGTTATAAATATGTTACTTATTGTAACAAACATATAGATTTAAGTGATAAATGGTTAGCGCACTTTTTATTTACACACATTCTACAGTGCAATTCTTAAAATGTACTTAATTGTGATATTCGAAAAAGAAAACAAGATGCCACATAGATAATTCATAAAATCACACTGATTGTAAACACGTGAATAGTTTTAGTTCAATGTAGTTTATAAATTATAGTAAGTACAGATGTTTTTGAATGTATTATAATTATGTTCGGAATGTTTTGATAATAAGGTGATGCACAATTTTGTATGGGCCCCGTCCCCACCCTCCAACAGTCACAGGATGCATGCCTATATGCATCCAGGACCCAAAAAAAGACAAAATACCTATTTTAGTAGCAAAATCTATGGGAAAAAAAACCTTTTAAGAGCCAAGCAAGGCAAAGAATGTGTTTATTTTCAAACGCATTCCATACGATACGATCATGATTTTCCGAGAAAACCCCATGCATATCGCGACTGTCGCCATATTAAAAATTCATCATGTTGCCAAGATCTATAAACTGAGGCATGTTTCATCTCTGTTGGTGGGTGGGGACTTTTTTGCCTATAGTTCTTTACATCATCAAAGGACCATGGGCAACTTTATATGACAGGTGGACCAAAAACCAACAGAGCTAAGAGTTATGTCATGGAATAGTTATTGTGTACTTCATTTCATTCTATAAGCCCCAAGTTGAGTTCCATTGCAAAACTGAGATATTTAAATGCAATGTATGGGAAACTGTGTTTTACTTACAGAATAACTAGGGTCTAAAATAAGCCGTTGTACCACGAGATGGTTATTGTTCGAGGGGTACCTAATATAGCTTTTAGACCCGAGTTAAGCAGCGACCACACCAATGCTTAAAAAACGGTGACGGTACGGAATCGCAGCGACGCGTCGTATTAGCACCGTTTTTGACGCACGCTCCCCACACCGCTGCTTTACGTTGCGTATATCACGGTACGTCAAAATTGACGCCATGTTATTACTATATGACACATTCTTTTGTTTAAGCACCGTCTGCGAATTTTGAGCGCTGGTGTGGAGAGCGTGCGTCAAAAACGGTGCTAATACGACGCGTCACTGCGATTTCGTACCGTCACCGTTTTTCAAGCATTGGTGTGGTCGCTGCTTTATACACTCTACTATTATCTATTATATAAGGTGTTCTGCGTGTATTCTGTAAGTAATACAGTTTCCCATACATCGCATTAACTGAATACCTTAGTTCTGCAATGGAACTGAACTTGGAGTCCATGGAATGAAATGAAGTACACGTAAATACATATTTAACGACACCACTCTCATCTCTGTTGGTTTTTGGTCCATTAATACCGTGAATCGTGTAACAAGAATTCAAACTTATTCTTCCGCAAACAACCCAAATATCCATCGACAATGCTTTAACAGTAGTCTATTTAATCACTTGAAGATGTGAAGTCATACTTCCTTATACATAAACGCGCGATAAACCTATTATAGTTAAAACACCCCTTGTCCCTTTCTGTCAAATTCAAATGTCACAATACAAGACCAGGCAAAGCATATTTTTAACGGACTTTAGCTATAGTGCATTTCTGAATAAGAATAATAAATAGTAAAAACGACATTAACTTTTTCTGGTCCTATTAAACATTCGAAATTCGTGTGATAGAGACAGAGTTATCCGACTCCTGTCTCTGTCAACTTCAAATGTCAAATTCAAATGTCATAAACACAGATTAGGACAGAGCATATTTTAAGCACACTTTAGTTATCGCGTGTTTATGAATAAGGTTATGTAGCGGTATAGCCAACAATAATCGTGAATAAACTTGACGCATACACATATCGGTGCTTGTGTGATAAATACATTTGCAATTTATCTATTTGTACATTTAGGGTTAGGACTTTTGGTGGCATACCGAGGTTCTAAATATATGGAGTCGCTATTTCCTAATTATTATAAACATACCACTTTGATTTAAGCCTTCAGTATTGTCATATTTCAAAATTAACTAAATCAATTTTTAGTTCGGTTTTACCATACCTAGTAATATTTGAATATTTACTTGTTTGTCGCTTTCATATCGGAGATCTGTACTAAATTTCAGTATCTGGTTTAGCGATTTAACGAATGAATGATATTTGAAATATGACAGGTAGGTCATGTTTATAATAATTAAGAAATAGCGACTCCATGTATTTTAGAACAACGATATGCCACCAAATGTCTTAACCCTATATATTACACACAAGTAAGCAAACAGCTGATTTATTGTTGTCAATCCAAGATTGCGGTCCCGTTTTTCGAATTGACGTTGGCGGTTGCGTTATACGAAGTGGGAGTTCAGGCTAGACCCATTTGTTACCATTACTTTGTTACCACTAGTAACAATAAAGTAGTTACCACCACTTTGTGTTAAGACTGCGTGGACTGTGTTCTACCACTGGTAACAGACGTCCACTTTATTTGAGGTTTTTTTAATCGAACAAAAAAATAATAATTAAATAACAAATATAAGGGTACAGTCTCACAAAAAATTATCTAACCCTAAAGTAAGCTCTAGGCTAAATATAATCATATTTATTATTTACATAATAATATTCAAAATATAAAATCAAGATGTATCTACCATCTAGATACGTATTAATGCATATTTTGCTTTTGGAAAAGATGGTAACAACTACCGATGTTTTTTATTTCCAGTAGTTAGCCGTGGTAACAGGCATTAGATATTAGAAGACTCAGTTGTTACCAGTGGTAACAAAGTTATGGTAACAACTGGGAATAGCTTGGGACATGTTCGTGGATTGAAAACAGTAGCTTTATGCTTTATCCCGTTAATAGCATATTGACATCCTTCAAACACAATCTATCCGGATTCACTGGCGAAACTCGTGGAATTACAGTCATCCTTGTTGCACGTAGCGTAGCCGGAGCGGGTAGGAGTGAACTAGTAGAAGAAAAGCAGGCGCTCTTGAGCGGTGCCGGAGAGGAGACGCCAGCCGCGTTTGATGTTCAGGTATTGTATGATGGCGCGAGCGCAGATTAAAATACCTGAAAAAAAATGTGTTTTTGAAGGATGATTTTTTATGCAAGGAGACGATTTTCTCGCTGACTGTACCTTTTATCAAAAATCTGTGAATGTCGATTGTCATCACTCAAAAAGTTGGGTGAGGTTTCCTAAGATCATTTTCGCCTGGCAGCAAGGATTCTGGTAGCTGCCCTTAATGCCCCATCTCAACTTTCCACCCTGTATATCTATGTACATTTCGAGGTCCTCTAAATAACTATGTAAAAAAATAAATGACGATATTCTTCAAACAAATTTACCCAATGCCCTTTGCGCGAACGAAGACGCAGGCAGAAGCTTGTAATATATAAAGTTCAAAATACATAATGAGTCATAATTAGGGTTGCCAGGTGGCAGGTGTCTAGCTTCACCCGGCCATGTCCGGTTTATCACTGTGTCCGGACAAATATTTACAAGTCCAGGCAGTCCTAGAAATGCAAATGAATGGATCAACTTTTAGTTGCTGTTATTCTGTCCCGTAAGCCAGGAGACAAAGACAACAATGATAGTTTCTTTGAAAAATGGTTATAATATACACTACTAATACGCTTGGAAGAAAACCCATAATCGAATGGGCATGTAATTGCCGCAAAACTTGATGTTTGCTGCATTTATATACTTTAAATCGTGGTTTTAAAAAGTGACCCAGGAAACGTCACCATGGCAACGAGGTGCAAAGAAAAGTTGATTGACCCAAATGGGTTTCAGATCCCACTTACCATCAGGTGGCCAGTGTGCTCGCTTGCCTTCTTAAGTTCTCACCATAAAATAACGATGGTACTCACCAAAAGCCATGATGAGCCACCAGAGCCAGGAGTTCTCGTGGCTCGCCAGCTCGGTGGAGTGCTTCACGATCAGCGTCCACTTGGCGAGCGAGAGGCCGAAGCCCGAGAGCGCCCCGTAGCGGGACGCCACCGTGTGGCAGAAGCACATGAGCAGGAGGAAACCGATCCAGTTGAAGAGGAATGCCACTGGAAAGACAGCCATTATTAACTTACTTTTCGTCCGCAAATATTTCGTTTGTTGGTATACCCAAGTGAGCTATAAAACATGATAATAAGGATGATGATGATAGGAGGGATTGGGTACAAATGAATACACAATTTACCTATAGAGAATATGACATAATTTAATAACAATTGAATTATGAGGAATTAATGAAAAAAAGTGGCCACGTTTTTCCGTTAAGATACACTATTTATTCATTATACATTGAGTATTCATTCGTACGGTCACGACTCACAAGCGTCAATTTGGGACCCATTTCAAGAAAAATATGCTTGAAGTCGTCAATGTCATTACATTAGAGATGTCAAGTCATTTGCAACTTTTAGGAAACTCAACCTTATTGTTGTAGAATGTCAGATTGACTTTGGACCTAAGGTGGATACCAAATTTAATCTCGTGACTGTACAGTCAACAGCATAAATAAGTGATAATTTTTGTACCTTGTCGCTTTCAAACGTTTCACAATTTTGTAAAACATTTCAAATACGACCTTAAAGTGACAAGGTACATCCACCAATCCGTCCAATTCATCCATTCGTCATTTAATTTTTCGTTGGTTTATTACACAATAATAGTAATGAGGACAGTACTAGACGCTAAGTGCAGTCTTAAGTCGTCCCTCGTAACCCCAAGTCGTGGCGGTCCGAATATACCACCGCAATCAGCTGGTTCCAAAAAAACTCTCGTGCGCGGTTCAGAGAACTATTTCACCATCACCTTTAACCCCTCGGAAGTCGGTTGCAACGGCGTCATTGCCACACGTCCCTCAAAATCCTCGACGCTCCAGGGTTTACTCTGGATGGCCAGGCGCTTCGGAGCATCTTCACCCTTATGCTGTTGAAATACCCTTCGTTCGCACAAAGCGTTTCTATGCTTCTTTTATCCTGAGAGATAATTTGCATGTCTTCACATCAAGAGTAGGCTTCTACTGAACCAGCGAGCTTCATCACGATATACTATCAGGTAAGAGAGCAGTCAACCGCTGGTCAGTCTATAATAAGTGAGATGGGAGGAAAACGGGAGGCGTAAGGATAGCAGATGGACGAAGTTGATTACTGAATACATACATACATACATACATACCGTCACGCCTTCATCCCAGAGTGGGGTAGGCAGAGCTACAGAATTACCAACAACTTTAACAGGCAGTTGTTAATTCTGTAACCACATTTTGCACAAACAGGCTAAGATGTATATCATGTGTATATTAGTGACAGGTTGCAAGCCCATCGCCTAACAATACTACAAGCCTTTAATCCCTTAGTCGTCTCTTACGACTTCCACAGGAAGGTATGGAGTGGTACTATTCTATTCTGCCGGCAACCACACGGCATATTACTGAATAGTGACCAAGAAATTCCAAAAGATATCCGGCTAGGCTATCTGCCCGATGGGTAGACATTCGTATAACGGATGGGAGACAATGGATGCGACTAGCGTAGGTCGAGGAGAGTGGCGTGATAAGGAGCCCTGTACCAAAGTGTGGATATAGAGTTATTGGATGGATGTAGGGTTGAACTTTTTTTTATGGCATAGAGAAGGCAAACGAGCACACAGGCCACCCGATGGTAAGCGGAAACTGTGACCCATAGACATTCGCATTCACAAGACTGCAATGCAATCCTAAGACTACAAATGCGTTGCCAACCCTGAGGACTAAGATGGAATGCCTCTATGCTAGTCATTTCACCGGCTGTCTTATCCCCAAACCGGAACACAACAATGCGAACACTGCTGTTTGGCGGTTTGGAACTTACCGAAGAATGAAGTGAGGAACATGAGATCTGTCCCCAGCAGACTGTTCTCTGGGTCAATTTGGTCCCCAGCGGCGTCTGTGGGCTCCACCGTTACGAACGCTGCGAACGTCGGGTGCATAGGCGGCGGGCCTTGCATCTGGCAAACAAATGGCTATAATTCGGTCAATGTACGATGATCATTTGGGAAAGTTGTTTCGTAATATTCAACATTTATTGTACGGGCAAATACTAAATACTGGATAGAAAGCAAGCTTTAAAATCCATACTGAGTTTTGATACTGTCGATGTCGTCTTTATATAATAATACGTTTATACAGGGTGCCTTCAAAGGTTTAGGAGCTCAAGCTCAAAAAATATCAGGGAAAATATAATTCTCACGTGGCTACACGGCAACCACCTCATAAAGCGGCAATCACACTACACTTGTTTTAAACTACTTCCAACGAACGCCGTCTTTACATTAGCCTGTCCGCCTACTTCGGTTACCTAATTAAGTAGTTGCAGCTGTCGCTCGCTGAATGCGGCCGACTACCGTGATATGCAACATGTGGCGACTGACGACTCAATGTAATTAACCGCTTTAGGAGACAGTTTGCAAGTAAAAAGTTATTTTTTGCATTATCTTCAACACATTTTTATACAGACGTGCGGTTATAGAGAAATTTGGAATTTTACAACAAGGTAAATAAATCTGCCTTTTTATAGTTATTTTTCATTTGAGTTAGAAATCATTAACAACAGCTGAAAACATTTTGCTACAAAGTGACACATACCACTTCGCTACGCCTATAAGGAAAATGCAAGTGATAAGGCAAGTATTATTAAACTCAAGCCATTCTGTAAATTAATAATTAAGTAATTCTTCTGCTGTCTTTTATTATTTTTAGATGTATTAAAAATCAAATTGCTTCTTAGCTTGTTTCCAACTTAACCCATTATTGTGTGAATACCGGATCGATATCGCTATGGATAAAGCATCCGTCTCTTTCTGACAATTAAGCGCGAGCGAGACGGACGCTTTATCAACATTTCGCTCATTGAATGCAAAACGGACACATTCCAAAATATTTTGCTCTTCCATTAAAAATCGTATTCCAACCGCTTCTAATTTTAAAATGCAACACTGACTCATTTCGGATTGTGTCCGTTTTGTTTTCAACGAACGATTTATCCACCGTGACAAACGCGACCATAACACAGGGGGCATCAACGTACCGGAGGCATGCCCTCGCCTTCCAACTGCTTCTCTCGCTGCACCTCCTCATAAGTGGGGAGCTTGGAGTTAGCGGCCACATCGTAGGGGGGAGGCGCGGAGAAGTCTGCCTGGGGGGGCGGGATGTCCTGTGTGATGTCTGGAACACACACAAGTTTACAAGTCTAACAAAAAAGCCATCTGCTGTTTGGATAATGTCGTCAATATAATGTTAGTTATAAGGTACGGTCACCCAATAAAAATGATGAGCATAATTAGAACCTTGTTATTGTGACTGCCATTGTTTTTGTCATACTCGTAATTTGATGTTCAGTTTTAAGTATATTATGACAGTGCACTAAAGTGCTTGAAATTTTCGTTTTTTTTCGCGACTCTACGAATCTAACGACGCCTCACTTGACAAAAATCATATAAGATCCAACATTATGCTCAGAAATATGTGACACGCCCTTGAGGAATTGTATTTTTGTATGTTTGTAACGAATAAACTGAAAACAACTCAACCGATTTCAAAAATTCTTTCATCATTAGAATGCTACATATCCCATACACATACACAGTTATATTGCATACATTTATATTATGATTGTCAAAAAACAAAAAAAAACAAAAAATAGTACAGTCAGCATCATAAATATGTATACATTAACAACGTTTCAGAAATATATATACAACTTTATTCCCTTGCAGTAGAGTCGTGTTTCCATATTTTTGAAAGTTTAACTGTATCCATAGTATTAGACGTGACTGTACCTATAGGCTGTTTAATTTCCTGCGCGGACGGAGTCGCGGGCAACAGCTATTCCGTAACAAAAGAGATGTGTCAGATATATTTCATTTCAACATTGGGTATTTTATTGTGGCTGGTGACTGTACTTGCGTACGCTTCGCGCTTGCTCATACAAAAATCATTGCGAGGACATGCTTCCTGATTCACAGACAATTTTCAGGGTCCCAATAGGGAATAGGTACGCATGGATTTTTAAATGGAAATTCTCAAAAAAATATGAAAATAACGTAAGAGAGATCACCAAAAGTGAAATTAAAATTAAAATCGGTAATACGGATGATACAAGCATATTAAACAGCGATTAGACAGGGAGATCCGATATGCATTGTGACGTCATTTAACATGTCGACCATATGAATTCAATGTTAATTTCTGTTTTGCTAGAAAAATAACAAATCTTTGATGACTTACATCTTTGTTATTTTTATAGCTATTCAAAAAATCATGAATGTTGCCTATTGGGTCGACACATATGTATTACAGTACTAGTCAGATAAGAGTTCAATTCTGTCCCAACAATCGCAATGAAGATTCTGAATATTGATAATGTTGACAGACATAATGTTGAACAATGATGTTAAGTATCTATCCTTTAGACATAAATAAATTCAGTACAAAAAAAATACGTCGAAAAATTAAAACATGAACCCCTTTAACCAATAATGACACATATAACTACAAAAAACATAAACGTCCTAAATATAATAGCAACCTCATCTTTCAGAGATACCTCTTAAACAGCCTAGCAATCTTTATGAAACCTAGCAAAGAAACACCCCCATTAAACAACCTTTCTTTTAAAAAACTAATTGATCCGTTTGAGACCTTCGATAGTATTCGATACTACGGACAGGCACATATACACAAACACACATTAAAGTACCGTAAAACCATACAACTATGGTCCTAGACTAAAACAATAGTCCAATTTTCCTCATTACATTAATATAAAATATGATACCTTACAGCAAAATTTAACTATTGTTGCAAGCTAGAACCATAGTTGTATGATTTTACAGTAGTTATATTATAAACCCCTTATTTTTTTCCGGAAGGTAAGAGGGAAGTTTAAAAAAAAATGGCACACAATTTATTTGCTCCAGATTTTGTAAACAACAATGGGACCGTTACGGCCATCATTCTGAACAATAAAAATAGAATTCCTGATGTTTGTCCGCAAACATAATAATATGTATATTTTTTATCAGTTTTGTTATCAATAAATGTTTTAGATTTTGGTAGCACACATACCTTCCCGCCTTTATTCCCAGAGTGGGGTAGGCACAGCTATAGAATTACCAACTCAAAAATAATAAGACTGACTATAAGGAACAATGTTTATGGACATATTGGAAATACTATTTTATCTTGTTCAGACTCAAGGCATCAAAAAATTTGGAAAAATCATGCAGAATTTTCCAAAACCAGGTGGAAAAATATACCGGACGTTATTTTTTTGAAACTCCTCAAAAACACAAGCCATAAGAAACGTCGCAAATCACAAATCCGAATAATACATACAACTCATAGACATCACACGCACAAGAAAAGTCCAGCGAATGAATGAATACGATAGCAATTATAATTGATGTACTCAGAATGGTTAACCTATATTACACGTCACGTCATTTATAATGGCGACATGTGACTCATCTGAACATTGTCTTCTCTGAGACCAGAAAGTATTTGATAATAGAACAAAGGTACCAGGTTTCTCAGTTTATAAAACATATTAAAGAGATATGTCATTCAGCATACGGTCGGAAAATAAAGTGCCCTTTACATTTGACACAACTTCTTAAGATAACTAAGGTCGACTAATTACCTGTGCCAATTCGCACATGTTTTTGAGCTTATTATGAAAACGTTGATATCATCCCTAAAAAAAAGTTTTTTTTTTAAATCGAACTTTTTGCGCGTGTTTGCCGTAGTTAGTGTCGGGGAAGGCCCCTTAACATTTTTGGCCGATTTACGTTACGTTCATTGCAGTGAAAAGGTACGAGGGAAAGTCTTCCACGTGAGACCATTTGATTGGTCAGTCTGAGTGGCTTTGAATTGGGTCACCATCTGATATTGCATTCATCCATCAGTTCATCCTATTGTGCATTAACTTACTGGCTACATCTGATAATCAGGCAAGTGGTCTGCCAATCAAACTGACCGTCTTTCCCCAGTTCATCCACAAACACAACTTTATTTCTATATAAGAACGCAATCGAACCTGATACAATTAATTGACCTTGGAGTTTTGCAAGTTCATAGGTGACCGGGTGGAGCTTATTAATGTACCAACCACCGCCCCAACTACAAGGTCAAGGTCGTAAATCGAGTTAAGCAAGAAATTGATCGTGTAAACGTCAGTATGACGTCCAAACTGAATGAATTGAACTTGACCTTGGCTGAGTTGGGTTGTTGTTCCAACCTTATGAAGGGACTTTAAGCGAAGTTCAGAGTAGCAATTAAAAATGCAGAAGTCGACTGCTGTCTCACTCTAACTTTTAAGTTAGAAAAGACAGCAAAATTGTGCTTCTTACTCTAGAACCGAAGATAAAGTAAGACAGCAATAAACTTCTGCAGATGGACACTCCCCTTCCCCGCGCAACACACGCGCCTTTACGCAAAAAATATAACAAAGTTGCCAAATTTTATAGTTTTTTAAAACCTTTTGAATCTGAAATAAAATTTTGGTCCGTCAAAATGGACCTTATTACATATAAAAAAACAAAGTTATAAAAAAAATGGGTAGGTATTTTCTTTTACGTTTCCCAATCATATTTTATCTGAAAATTCTTAAATAAGGAGCCTTTTTAATAAGTTTTATTAATTTATTAATATTAATTGGTTTTTAAATTGTTATACCTATTAGTCTTATTTCTCTTTATACATACATACATACACTCGCACCGTTATTCCCAGAGTGGGATAGGCAGAGCTACAGAATTACCAACAACCCTAAAAACTTGTTAAGTTAATGATGTGTAATTCTGTAATCACATTTTCTCATTACATGAAATAACGAAACAAGTATATAATAAATATACATTCACACTGATAATGGAATAGTTCCCATTCAAGTTAAAGAATCAAATTCTTAAGTTCGCTCTGGTTGTTGTAAGAATTTTATTTACCAACAATGCATTGCATAACTTTGTTTACAAATATTGTAACAAGGTTTACTGGCACTAATTATACCGTCCTCCTTAGAAAAAAGGGCATATGTGTCATAGAGCCACATATGTATTAGTGACCTTATATCGTAGGATGTGGGGTTGAATTTACTTTTACTATTAACCGGGACTGTATATAAGACTCCACCATCCGTCTGCCTGTCTGTCTGTCACCAGGCTGTATCTCATGAACCTTGATAGCTAGGCAGTTGAAATTTTATCATATGATGTATTTCTATTGCTGGTTTAACAACAAATACTAACTTCTTTAAATCAACCATCACGGCAATAAAGTTCAATTACGTTTGTTTGATCATGCCATTTTCAGTTCATGAAGATAGGAAATAAGCCTTATTCCTATTGCAACACAGTTCAAATTAAATAAGCTTGATAATGTACATTGTATTGCACACTGGGCCTTACGAGCCTACATAAACCATAAAATTAAACATAAAAACCTTTTGTGAAAAATTATGTATCTGAATGTGAAAACCATATTAAAATCTGCATATTAATATCATACAAAGGGACAGACAGCTGGAAGCAAATTTATTTTATACAAGGTAGAGATTAACTTTGTTTGCCTATTTTAACCTCCTAAGGCCCAACGAAAAATTTAGTCACTACGACCCATAGTCCTGCCAGTTAGTAGTACTATTGTTTTATACTCATTTAGAACCAAGTACTTAAAAGACTTACTTAGAGGACACGCCAAATTCGTTTAGCGCAAAATTTGGAATCAAAATGGTGGGTTATCTATTAAGGCCTACTGGTAGGACCATGGTATGCTGTGCCTACACAACTGTCGAAGAAGCTGGGTCTGAATGACAAAGTTAATAAGTACTATGGGTAGGACCTGGGGCCTTAGGAGGATAAGGAGACAATATTGATGCAAACTTACCCTTTCTAAGCAAATAATATGGTCAATGATTCATTTATGAGTACCTAATAAGCAGGCTAACAAACATAAAAGATGAAGGATTTTTTCTCAGATAATGATTTATTGATAAACATCAAGATGATCAGTAGGTCTGACCAAGGATTCTATTGAACATAATATAACTAGAAAATAACTAAATAATTTTGACCCTATCAAAATTCGCTCCCTCTAGCCCGCATTACTATTATTGTGTTTTGTAATTAACTAAAGAATTTCCTTGGAATCAGACGAAATGTTTTTGTAGTGCAAGTAAAAACACAATTTATGGGATACGTAAAACACTTTAATAACAATTACCCTTTGAGTAGTCAGCTTAACAGGAAAAGGTGGGTGGTTAATAACTCAAAGGTCAATTGTTATTAAACTATATGATATACCCTATAAATTGTGTTTTCATTTGTAGTACAAAAACATTTCATCCAATTTCAAGAAAATACTTTAGTTTATTAGAAAACACAATAAAAGTAATGAGGCTGTACATCCGGCGTACGCTCGGCACAGTCTTAGACATTTGTCTGATATTTATAATAAAATCAAATCGATTGATACATAAAAAATGAAAATTATTAGTAACAAAAATTTGTTGCTAATATTGACCAATGTTTACCTAAAAAATAACAAATCTAGCATATTGAAATAATACACAGATGTCAAATATCAAAGTGTTGTTATCATCACGTTGGTCGTAAAAACATGGATAAGGTACGTACTTGAAACAATAAAGTCCTAACATACTTACTCATATCAATAAAAGGCGGAGGCATATTGGAGTCCATTGACACGGGCATTAGGACTGTTATGTGCGTCGGCGGGCATATATTGTCCCCCCGAGGATGGTTCTGCAAAATATTACCAATTTCACATCCCCTAATCATCGCAAATAAGTTACATAAATAAACGAGTTCACACAATTACACTTAAGCACGCTCACGAACCATTTTACTTTCGTCGAACATACAGCGGTCAATTTGTTACGGTCAAAATTAAATTTATATGCACTTGCGTACGTTAACGTATAATTTTACTGGCATTGATCGAGTTTAGTGAATAATAATAAATTATCAATCACAACGACGTTCAACTCAACCAAACACTTTGCAGTGTCGTTCAAATTGCTACCTCTAATATTCTGTTTTGAAATCTTACTATGTACTATCAAAATATAATTAAATCTTAATGCAGTTTCACTTACTGTTTATAGTTTATTGAAATTTATTAAAATTTTGATTTGGTTTGGACTTTTAATTTTAATAAAGAAGATAAAAATAAAAGATAAGTTCAAAACAGTTGCAGGAGTTACTATTTATTCAGAACGTATAATTGGAAATGTCAATATGTATTGATTAATGTAGTGTTGCATAAAGTAAAATTGTTCAGTAGGTATTATGAACTTTTTCCTAACAGCGTCTTCTTTATAGACTTAACTGCCTTAACTGCAGATTTACTTGCTTGTTTGCATTAAATGTGTAAATTAGCACAATATTAAAATTTAAATTTGGTATCTGAGTGTTCCTTGAGACTGCGCCAAGCAAACGCCGAGCGTCCAGTGACACCCTCATTACTATTATTGGGTTTTCTAATTAACTGAAGAATTTCCTTGCAATCAGACGATACGTTTTTGTAGCGCAAACGAAAACACAATTTATGGGATACGTAAGAAACTTTAATAACAATTAACCTTTGAGTAGTCAGCTTAACGGGAAAAGGTGGCCACTTTTTTCCGTTAAGTTGATAACTCGAAGGTGAATTGTTATTGAACTATGTGATTCTACTCTATAAGTTGTGTTTTCATTTGTAGTACAAAAACAAATCGTCCAATTTCAATAAAATACTTTACTTTATTATAAAACACAATAATAGTAATGAGGGCGCCACTGTACGTCCAGCGTACGCTCGGCGCAGTCTTAACCGAAGCAGTAACTTCTTGGTTTTTTAATCTGTCCTGTGAGCCTGTCAAATAAACGTCATATCAAATAAAATACTATCGTGGGCAGGCAGGCGTACCACGAAATTTGGTCGGCATCGGCCAAAATATACGTATCAATTAGGCTGCATGATTAAATAGACACGCAATGAAGTCTGTATTAATGGTGGCTGAAAAGCCATCGTTGGCTCAGAACTTAGCCAATATACTGAGTAACGGGAAATGTACCAACAATAAAGGTACTTCAACGTTTGTGCACTGCCTGTTCATCCGGCAACAATTTTCTAATTGGAACATATTTTACAGGGTCTAATTCAGCTTGTGCTGTACACGAATGGCAAGGCACTTTTAAAAATGAGGCGGTTTATTATAAAATGACCTCAGTGTGCGGGCATGTGATGAGTTTAGATTTTACTGGGAAGTATAACAACTGGGATAAGGTAGACCCCGTAGAGCTGTTCAGCTGTTCCACAGAGAAGAAAGAAGCTATGCCGAGGCTGCGGATACCGGCGTTCCTGGCGCAGGAGTCGACGGGCTGTGACATCTTAGTTCTGTGGCTGGATTGTGACAAGGAAGGGGAGAATATCTGTTTTGAGGTTTGTTTAATGATTGCTGTTGATTAATTTAATGTGTTGTGTGCAAAACGGTAAAATTTACGAGTTTAATAATAGTGATGATTTTATTGCTTAAACTGGTTTATGAATTTAGGTGTACATCATCATTCAGAGAAGTAAAGTTTAGTTAGGATAAAACAAAAATGAATGTGGAAGAAGCGAAAGATATTTGTTAGGATTGTAGCAGGTGGAAAAAAGTGGTCTCTGTCTACCCCTCTGGGGAACAGGCGTGATTTAATGTATGAATGTATGGTACTGGTACTGCTGCACAATCTGTATGAACTTGAACTTCCTCTGTCCCCCCTCTTAGTTCTCTACTGCTTGCTAATTGCAAATGCCACATATTCCAGGTCATGTCTTGTGTCCAACTGCACATGAAGGGTGATGTATGTTCCCCACTCGTCACCTACCGAGCAAAGTTCTCTGCCATCACAGACAAGGACATCAAGGCTGCCATGCTGAATCTGGTTAGGCCGAATGAGAATCAGTCGCGCAGTGTTGACGCGAGACAAGAGCTTGATCTGCGCATCGGCTGTGCTTTTACTCGATTTCAAACAAAATATTTTCAAGGTGTGTATTTTTTAATGTAACTGTTAACATAACATATCTTCGTAAGGCTCAAAGTCCTTCATATAGGACATTTAATTTTGTCAAAGTGACTTTTGCTGTAATTGTTTCATTAATGAATTTAATTCCTTATATTGATATCAGGGCTTCTGTTCCACTTTCTTTCAATTCATAATGTTATGATATTGTGAGTATTCACTATTTAATGGTCTTATTATTATAGGCCCAGGATTGTAACCCAAATAAGCAATACATGATGATCTGTGTTTTTGTTTAACTTTACATAATTATGTTACTTGATTGAGTGAAAGGGATAAGGCTAATATACCTTGAACATCAATTCAGCAGTTTTTTCCATAGTAAAGCTGATCTTAATTGGTTAACATCGATTCTAGGAAGGTACGGTGACTTAGATGCATCCCTAATTTCCTACGGACCATGTCAGACGCCTACCCTTGGGTTTTGTGTTCAACGTCATGACGAAATTCAGACCTTCAAGCCGGAAACGTACTGGGTGTTACGAGTCACTGCCTCCACATCTGAGGGACGAGAGCTCCCGTTAGAATGGAAGAGAGTGAGAAGTTTCGATAAGGATATTGCTAATATGTTTTTATCTGGTATCAAGGAGATTAAAGAAGCTCAGTAAGTTCATTTTGTTTTTATGCTAAAGATAAATGACAAGATTATGATTCTTAATTCGCGTGGCAGGATATCATCCCTGTATATTCTAAAGCCCTTATCTGATTGAATATTTTGATAGGAATGTAGTCTTTATAGACCTTGGAACACGAGTGTTTTTTCCATCTAACTATTCAATCAGATAAGACATTGAGAAAGTAAAGGCAAAATATGTGGCCTCTTAAGAGAAACCGAAATGTGTTCTAATACACTAAACTGACTGGCCAATATCGACTGATGGGCTGTTAGTCTATGGTGCCCTTAATTATAATATAATTTTAAATGAATTTTTATTTGTCTTTAACAGGGTAATAGCAGTTCAAGCGAAAGAGAAAATAAAGGCTCGTCCAACAGCCCTTAACACTGTTGAGTTGATGCGAGTTGCTAGCGCAGGGCTAGGTATGTCACCGCATCAGGCTATGCAGGTCAGTTACTATTACAACCGTGATATCGTTGTTGATAGTGCCATTTTAGTGGTGGTACAGTCAAGGGTAAAAATAAATATCTGCACAAAGGTCTGTGGTCATTAAGGTCTGTGTAAATATTTTAGAGACTTTGTGGTGTATACATATTGGTGACCTTGACTGTAGTCTAGCACCTTGTGCAGGGTCCATTCCATCACCATTACCATTCGCACTCTAGTGTTCCAGTGTAAGACAACCAAAAATTACCAGCATACGAGGCATTCCATCTTTATGAGATGTTGAAAAATTTCTACGCATATTTTTAGAATACATCAATTAATGTTACTATTATTTCATTACAGGTGGCGGAGCGGCTGTACACTCAGGGTTACATTTCGTATCCCCGTACAGAAACTAGTAGTTATCCAGAGAATTTCGATTTAATGTGAGTATTGCAACCTTTGGATTTTCCGTACTAGTTTTCTTACTTCTCAATTTTTTTTAAATTTACTGTCGTTCCAAGCCATGCATCCAAAATTTGCATTTTCAACCACTTTTTTAAAATTGTGTCTTTTTATTAAGTAGTTTCATTCGCTCATTCCCAAAATTCAAAGTATCCAGTATTTCAAAATATCAGACTACTTTTTTTACCAGTTTCTCAAAAAACTAGATTCGAAATGTTGGGTAAATATAATAAATAATACCCTTATTTGTATGTTTAGTTTTGGGATTCCGATATAAAATATTGAGAATCAGGTATTTTAAAATACTGGTGTTTCGGGAATGAGCGGTTTATTTTTATTTCATTGAATTTTTTCGCAAATGTTTGTAAATCTTCGTTTGATCCACGTGCGCGACTGTCATTTTCACTCGACCCGAGGTTTGTCCGTCGCTTCCAAACTCGGACCAAGACACCTTGAGACTCGAGTAAAATGACATAATTTCCGCACTTGCATCAAAAGTACTATACCGTATCGCCTTTCCAAATCCTATTGACACTGACGTTCCCTCCTGCAGCGGCACGCTCCGGCAGCAGCAGAGCTCGTCCAAGTGGGGCGCGGAGGCGCGCGCGCTGGTCGCGGGCGGGATCAACAAGCCCAAGAAGGGCCACGACGCGGGCGACCACCCGCCCATCACGCCCATGAGGGCTGCTTGTGAGTGCAATCTCCTTTCTTGGCTGTGTATTTTATTATTATTATTATACAGTGTGTTACCGGCATGCGGGCATTTATTAAAACTGCCGGCAATACGTTGCTTTTGCTTTAGCAACTGTTTATCAATTAAAAAAATCATTAAAATAACTTCAGAATTAATTTTCTTAGATACTGTCAATTTTTAATGTAGTGCATGTGCTGCGTGCTCATCGTTATCAGTATCGCTGTTGCTTGGTACAAGGCATGTCGTGGTACGCGGGCAAATCATAATAATCGAAGTATCCGTCGACTGTCATTTACACTTGTCAAATTGCTGTGCTTTACATTGCTGGCAATTAAAATTATGTTAGAAAGTTAACAATGCCTGAAAATTTGTTTATTAATTAAATTAATGTCATAGTTACGTTACAGATATACGTTATTATATCCTACTTAAAAAAAAGCCTGGGTGCTGGTAACACACTGTATATATACAACGTGTTACAAAATACCCCGTAAAAAATCTAATAAATTATCAAAGCCTAAAATATTGTCAACCCTAGTAAGCTGTCATGTCAGGGAACCGGAGTTAACATAGATTATTTTAACAGAGAGGCCTACCTACCAATTTAATAATTTTTCAACTTAAATGGGTTTAAAACCATATCCCGACGAGCGAGGTTGTGCATTGAACAAGGCAGAGCTCACTTTGAGCCGTTCCTGTAATTTTGACGTTCTTTACGAAAAAGTAAGTGCTAGTTTAGGTTTCTTCGTAAGTAGTTTAGGTCTTTTAAAATCTTCCAAAACTCGACTTGTAATATCTATCTAATCAAATTCTGTAAATTTTGTTAGTATGTCTCTTAATCGTTTCACGAATTAGGTAAAAATGTACATAAACAATCTGCGTAGTTCTGCTCTTTAATTTTACTGAAATAGGGTTTTCACATCAATGAAAGCAATAATGGTTTTCTTTTTTTTGCCGGTAAGTCATGCGGTGATAGTACGGTTCTCAAATATTGTAAATGGACTTATTATAAGGTACCATTTAACCCCCTTTCGGCTTTACGGGTATTTTTGTAAAACCTTGTATATATATATATTTTAATCAGGCGGCAGTTTTGACAACTGATAGATGCCTGTATCCAGCTGTTCCTTGTTGAAGTGTTCTTTGTACTGCTAATGTGTTACTCTAGTCGGTTTTTAAACTGATTGATGTTCAGTGCTGAGACTATTTGTTCTGGCAGTTTGTTCCATGCTTTCACTACTCTGTTACATAAGAAGTGTCTACGAGGATTGTTGTGTGAGAGCTCAGGTAGCAATTTTAATTGATGGCCCCGGAGACGAGTGTTAGTATTAAGCTTGAACAATTTATGAAACTCCTGTAAACCGTAAAGTCATGTGAGTCTTTTATAGATTTCTATTAAATCACCACACTCTCTACGATCCATTCCCATTCCATTTCCATTTTCGATTGTGCTGTATGTGGCATAGTAGCTGTCAAATGAATGAGCAGGGTGTAACACGTTTTTTTTAAAGCTTTGTTAGGAAAACGTAGCTAGAAAACATCCAAGACTCCGGGACAAATACTCATGCTCATCCCCTAAAAATATGCCATTACCTGAAATCAAACCAACAGCTTCGTAGGCAGGATCACTACCAAGAAGGCATGGTATATGGGGTTATGGTATGGTATGGTATATTTGTCGTTATTTTACACACTTGTTGTAGAAACAGTTTTTGACAAGTATTATGTAAATATTGAGATGTCAGTTGATCACTAAATACCATGGTAATAACAATGTTATATTATAATACTTATAAAAGAACTTTTATTACCATGGTAACGCTCATTATAGAACTGTTTTCACGCGTCGGTTATGTTATAGGTGGTATTCTGATACCGTTAACGATGTCAATATTAGTGGTTTACAGTACAATCGGCAATACTCTTAACTGTACATCGGAGGACCTTATTACAAAATGCATAAGGTGTACCAATGGACAGTTAACAGTGTAGGCGATGGTCCGCGAGCAGAAAAATAACTATTATAGTATCTAACCTACTTTATTTAATCCACAGCGGACTCGGATCTAGAAGGTGACATGTGGCGTATTTACGACTACATAACCCGTCATTTCATCGCGACGCTCTCGCGCGACTGCAAGTACCTGGCCACTGTGATCACGTTCCAGATAGGCGCGGAGATCTTCAGCTATACTGGGAACACGTTGGTCGAGGCGGGGTACACGGAGGTCATGCATTGGCAGGTGAGGTGGCTTTGAATATTTTTTCACTTCTCATGCTCTTAAAATGTTACTTTAGTATCTGCACATCGGGACTAAAACTCTTTATTAATCTCTAGGGACTAAAGTAATATTTTTTTAATTTATTTTGGAAACTACTAAACAACCAATCACGGTGTTTATGAATGGAGGATTATCGCCATTTTCAGTGATTGTGTATGGATGATTTTTTGAAAGTGGAAATAACCTCAAAATGACTATGCAAAAATATAAAAAATAACGATTAAATTTCGTTAAGCAGGATTAATGATTACGAACATAAATGTATTTAATTATATTAAGGATAATTAATTTAATTATGCATGGTCCAATTAGTTTTAAAATAGTTTTCAAGTTTGAATCTGTTGGCTAAATTAGCAAGCATTTAAAGCGTCACTTTACGATAAAAAAATACGCGGAACAATTTTGTAATAAACTTTGTTAGTTAGTTAGTTGTAGAACTTCTTTTTTTTCCTCGCATTCAAAGTGAAAAGTAGAGTGTTTAACGCGAGACTAAACAACCATAATGACACTCGAACCATAGCCACGCTTGGGTGGCTAAACATCTCGTCTCATTATGGCTTGTTTTAGTCCCTTGTTGAATAATCTACTATTAGGGGGTGCGCGAAGGGAGCCCGACGGTCCCTATTGATATACCTACCGTCGTAACTTTAAACAGCTGTATCTTTTGACACGTTATAGATGGCGTTATTTTTTTTAAAGAAATCAAAGGATTCCTTCATTCAGGAAACAGTTTTTTTTTCAACGAATTTTCATTTCTGTTGTGTCGTAAAAACGGTAACCCTGAAGAAACACAACAAATACTATAAAATGGTCAAGTGTGAGTTGGACTCGTGCTATTTCGATTCGAAATCGAAACGAAATCGCTGGACTTGATCGGTGTTTTTTGCGATTTGTTCACTATTTATAACTTTTTCTATGCAAGCGGCGCAAGACCGGTCCTTGTGGCATACCTTGGGTGAGGCCTTTGTCCAAATGTGGACGCTTTTCGTCTGAAATGACGATGAAGTGAATTAACGTTTTCTATCGCCAGGCGTTCGGTAAAGACGAGTTTGTGCCCGTGTTGGCGGTGGACGAGATGCTGCGTGCGCACGACCACCGCCTCGTCGAGTGTCAGACCTCCCCTCCGGATTATCTCACGGAGTCTGAGGTAAGTGCTGTATAGAGTACAGTCAACCAATTTGATTCCTAGGCCACTATGGACTTTGTCAACGTGACGTTGTAAACCAAATCATAGGGAGTCTCTTACGTTTTGGTTGACAACGTCACTTTAACATAGTCCAAAGTGGCCTAGAAATCAAATTGGTTGACTGTACATGTCATTGCTTAAATGCAAAAGGGCCACAAATCAAAATGTGCTGGTGTTGCATTTAAATTCGGAATGCTATATACTTTAAGTTTTAAATTAAACTATGTCTGTCAATCAATCAATCAATTTATTGCATATCACGTTACAATTCAAGGTGGAACAAACAGGAATAGGTATACATGTGACACCCTGCAAGGGCGCAGCAACACGAGAGGGCTAGCTACATGCTGTTTTTGTTTTGTGGCACTTTTGTATTTAAGCAGCGATGTATAGAGTCCTTTTTTTAATTTTGTTTTTTTTTTTAATTAATTTAGTTCAATTGGGTGAGTATAGTTTTTTGAAGTGGTGTATTTTATATTTTATTTCGATAGGAATTCGATAGGAATATTTCGATGGAGGGAAGTAGAAAAGCTAGAGTCCGGCGTCGCTATTGCCTAACGCACTCGCAATCTCAATTGGCTTCAAAGCGGAACAATTGTTTTCATTTTGTACGCAGACAAGCCTTCGATTTTCAAAATGAAAACAATTGCGATTGCGAGTGCGTTAAGCAATAGCCCTTCAGGTGTAAGCAATAGTCGTTATTAAAATACAGTCGAAACAAATTTTCTAACGAAATCAAAATAATCAATACATGTGTAAGTGTAACGGATTGTTTGACAATTGAGAACTGTCAACGATTACTTTTTCTCATTTCTTTTTATTTCATTGGAGTCCAAGGCGTAAGAGGGAAACAGGCATAGAAAGTTATTAACTGTCACCTCAGTGTTTTGAAAAATGAATTCGGAAAAAATAAAGAAGATAAAAATAAAATAAATAATTCATATCGAAATAAATATAAAATACACCACTACAAAAAACTATACTCACCCAATTCTTGGTCCTACGTGGTCCTACTTATCTAAAAGACCAGCATTAAAAATTATAATAGTTATTTATGCAACTGTCACATAAGGAAACCTCTCATGAGTCGAGTACCGGAATTGCAACGTTACAGATCGAGTATCACCTTTGGCATCATTTGTGGCATTGTATATTAACGATATCAATATTGGCTGTTTATAGTACGCGACAATGCAACCATGGTGCTAACAATGCTATAATAATTATTATAGAACTGTTATTTCCATGGCAACTCTCATTATAGTATTGTTTTCACGCTGCTGTTAACGATATCGATATCGGTTTATAGTACCCAAGTAAAAAAAAATACTGATAGCAAGAGAAGTTTAATCATCTGATTTCGTTATGATAGGTGATCACTCTCATGGAGAAGCATGGCATCGGCACGGATGCGTCCATCCCGGTGCACATTAACAACATCTGCCAGCGGAACTACGTGGCCGTCGGCAGCGGCCGCCGGCTCGTGCCCACCAACCTCGGCATCGTGTTGGTGCACGGCTACCAGAAGGTAGGTACACTATTTTTTGTAATATGTGGAAGAAGCAAAAGAGATCTGTCAGCATCGTAGCAGGTGGGAAGAAGTGGTCTCTGCCTACCGGGTAAGGACCAAAAAGTTGTCCACGCTAACTCAATCAATTAAATTTTCTATGAAACTTTTCCGTTGTGACACGAAAATTAGTTACACAATTGTAGGGATACTTTTCGTCGCACAACGGAACTTTTTGGTCCTCACCCTCCCTCTGGGAAATAGGTGTGATTTAATGTATGTATTTAGTTTTGGAAAGAAACAAAAAAAACGGAAACGTACGAACCTAGTTTTAGCGCCAGTATATTTAGGGCGAAACAAGGGGTGCGCGCGGGGCGCGGTCGGCCCCGACACCCGGCCAGTGTGAACAGTCATATTTACTCATCGGCGACCAGACCCGACACGATTTTTTTCCGAACGGGAGGGAGGACTGACAAAACACACGATATTTTTTGTCGGATCCGACACAAAATCGGTGTCGGACGAGTGTGAATAGCTTCAATTTCAATTTCAATTATTTATTGATTTTTCATAATGGTACAGCTTATTCTAATAAATAAGTAATAACAAAATGAACCCTGGAGGGCACAGCAATACTAGGAGAGAGGCATACATTAATTAGTAGTATTTGTATTATAACCATTATTAATTATCGTAATGAATCTTCTGTATATTCTTTTATTGTATAATATTCTTTGATTACGAGCAATTGTTTCAATTTATTAATTAATATTTTTTCCTTTTTTTCTTCATTTATACTTTCAGGTAATTTATTGTACATTTTTATAGACATTATCAAAGGACCATCAGAAGTTAATTTAAGACGGGAACGTGGAAGTTGCAGGTTATTCTTATAGCGCAAAGATCGCGCTACAGGTAGGTCTTCACGTTTTTTGAAGAATACGGGGTATTTTCTTACAAATTTGCACAATTCTAGGATATAGAATACATACGTACATACATTAAATCACGCCTGTTTCCCAGAGGGGTAGTCAGAGACCACTTCTTTCCACTTGCTACGATCTTGACAAATTTCTTTCGCTTCTTCCACATTCATACATCGAGTTATGCACGCACGTCGGTTTCGGGTACTTAAGATTCGGCCCTTTTCCAGTATTTCTCCGATTTGACTCGAAAAAGTACGCCTAGGGCGGTCCCTTCCGACCCGTCCACTCACTTTCGATCTGTATATCTCTTTCGTCAATCTTCTTTCATCCATCCTTTCCAAATGACCGAACCATCGAAGCATGCCTTTTTCAATCTTAGTCATTACATCTTCTTTTATTCCACATTTCTCTCCGACTTTTTCATTCCTTACTCTATCAATCAGTTTCACACCACACATACTACGCAAAGAGCGCATTAATAATTCACATGAAACGTTCTGCCACTGGAACGACCGATTAAAATCCCTAACGACATACGACATAGTGGGATCGCTCTTACTATAGGTATCTTCCAGATCGATCCTGAGCTAGTCCTACCAACCATGCGCTCCGCGGTGGAAGAACAACTGAATCTCATCGCTATCGGCCGAGCCGACTTCGAAGCCGTCCTGTCCCACACCACGGAGATATTCCGCCGGAAGTTCCAGTACTTCGTCAGGTCGATCGAGGGCATGGATCAGCTGTTCGAGGTCAACTTTTCCTCGTTGAAGGCCAGCGGGAAGGCGTTGTCGCGGTGTGGCAAGTGTCGGCGGTACATGAGGTATATTCAGGTGAGGGTTATTATTTATTTATGACATTTTATAAGTTACATTTCGACCAGGTTAAGGTTTTTTTGAGATAAAGTTTTGGCAAATTATTTGCTTAAACGTGTTTATGTTTATGCCTTTATTAACATTTTACTCTGTTTTTATTTGTTTCATAAGATTTTTTTCTCTTATAAAGGGAAAGACAAAAATTACACTAGTGACCAGCCGTCGCTACGATCCGGTTTAATCAGGGATAATGTAGCTTCCCATTTTTAAAATGATTTTAAAATCAGCCAATTGTTTTAAAGATTACCCCTAACACAAAACGAAAACACCATTTACCTTTTTATAATATTAGAATAGATACGTTTCGTTCATTATACAAGGTGTTTGGCAGTTGGGTGTGGGGGTTTTGGGTTTGGGTTTGGGAATGGGTTTTTCGTATCACGGACATTAGGAAAAATTACAAAAATTCCTATTAAAATTATCAATATCTCAGAAACCGTGAAACTTAGCATAATAGTAAATGTGGTCGAAAATGTTCAGAATGACCCTAACTATCATCTCTTAAAACCCCTACACCCGACTGCCAAACACCCTGTATTACATAGGTTCAGTCTTAGTTTAGGTGACACTTGTGACCAAAAAACTACAATGGCGGAAAGTACCTTCTATTTTTATAATTCCCCAGGCGAAACCGTCCCGTCTGCACTGTTCCCACTGCGACGACACATACGGGTTACCCCAGAACGGCACGGTGCGCATCTACCGCGAGCTCAAGTGCCCGCTCGACGACTTCGAGCTGCTCTCCTGGTCCACGGGCACGCGCGGCAAGAGCTTCCCGCTGTGCCCCTACTGCTATAACCACCCGCCCTTCAGGTAGTAACCTCGTGACACATACGGGTTGCCGCAATACGGAAACATCTAGCTGCTCTCCTAGTCCCTACAGCTATAGCCACCCGCTCTACAGGTAGTAACCTCGTGACACTTACGGGTTGCCGCAATACGGCACCATCTAGCTGCTCTCCTAGTCCCTACTGCTATAGCCACCCGCCCTTCAGGTAGTAACCTCGTGACACTTACGGGTTGCCGCAATACGGCACCATCTAGCTGTTCTCCTATTCCCTACTGCTATAGCCACCCGCTCTTCAGGTAGTAACCTCGTGACACTTACGGGTTGCCGTAATACGGCACCATCTAGCTGCTCTCTTAGTCCCTACAGCTATAGCCACCCGCTCTTCAGGTAGTAACCTCGTGACACTTACGGGTTGCCGCAATACGGCACCATCTAGCTGCTCTCCTAGTCCCTACTGCTATAGCCACCCGCTCTTCAGGTAGTAACCTCGTGACACTTACGGGTTGCCGCAATACGGCACCATCTAGCTGCTCTCCTAGTCCCTACTGCTATAGCCACCCGCTCTTCAGGTAGTAACCTCGTGACACTTACGGGTTGCCGCAATACGGCACCATCTAGCTGCTCTCCTAGTCCCTACTGCTATAGCCACCCGCCCTTCAGGTAGTAACCTCGTGACACTTACGGGTTGCCGCAATACGGCACCATCTAGCTGTTCTCCTATTCCCTACTGCTATAGCCACCCGCTCTTCAGGTAGTAACCTCGTGACACTTACGGGTTGCCGCAATACGGCACCATCTAGCTGCTCTCCTAGTCCCTACTGCTATAGCCACCCGCCCTTCAGGTAGTAACCTCGTAACACTTACGGGTTGCCGCAATACGGCACCATCTAGCTGTTCTCCTATTCCCTACTGCTATAGCCACCCGCTCTTCAGGTAGTAACCTCGTGACACTTACGGGTTGCCGCAATACGGCACCATTTAGCTGCTCTCCTAGTCCCTACTGCTATAGCCACCCGCTCTTCAGGTAGTAACCTCGTGACACTTACGGGTTGCCGTAATACGGCACCATCTAGCTGCTCTCCTAGTCCCTACTGCTATAGCCACCCGCCCTTCAGGTAGTAACCTCGTGACACTTACGGGTTGCCGCAATACGGCACCATCAAGCTGTTCTCCTATTCCCTACTGCTATAGCCACCCGCTCTTCAGGTAGTAACCTCGTGACACTTACGGGTTGCCGCAATACGGCACCATCAAGCTGTTCTCCTATTCCCTACTGCTATAGCCACCCGCTCTTCAGGTAGTAACCTCGTGACACTTACGGGTTGCCGCAATACGGCACCATCTAGCTGTTCTCCTATTCCCTACTGCTATAGCCACCCGCTCTTCAGGTAGTAACCTCGTGACACTTACGGGTTGCCGCAATACGGCACCATCTAGCTGCTCTCCTGGTCCCTACTGCTATAGCCACCCGCTCTTCAGGTATTAACCTCGTGACACTTACGGGTTGCCGCAATACGGCACCATCTAGCTGCTCTCCTGGTCCCTACTGCTATAACCACCCGCCCTTCAGGTAGTAACCTCGTGACCTACGGGTTGCCGCACAACGGCACCACAAGTACCAGGCTTGACAGCTTCAAGCTATTCTCCTAGACACACTGCTATAACCACCCGCCACTCAGGTACAGTCAGCATCAAAAGTAGCTAACGACATAATCTCTTGACAATAGAGTCGAGTGCAGATCATTTTGACCTCTTTGGTTGCGTAGCTACTTCTGCTGTTGACTGTAGTAACCACTACGGGGTTGCTGCAGAACGCCAACACGAGTGTTGGCTCGACGATTTCTAGCTGTTCTCCTGGACCTACTGATAGAACCACCCGCCTTTCAGGTGGTTAAGCTCGTGACACACACGTGGCTGGTCAATGTCGGCTGCCGGACTGCTAGTCTGTAATACCCTTAAGAAGTCCATCAGTTCTTCTGCCAATGCTACTGCGCTTTTTACGATTGCTTCGAGGAATACCACATATAAAAATACAACTTTATTAGTAGCAGTATCTCGCCGTAACTTGGCTTTATTTTAACCTAACTTTTTTTATATGATCGCCTCCTTTTTTTGTGGCTCTCGACATGAATTCTTGTTCAGACAAACCTTCATGTCTATGCAATAAGAGCGAAAAATACGTAATTCGGCTCGGTTCGACGCAACTCGCATGTCTTATTCACTCTTTCGCTCAGTCATCTTTTATGAGAAATCCACCTAATATTTTACGAAACATAATGCTTTTATTCCTGCTCGTTTATAGCTCAATGACCTAAGGATACCCTAGGATTTATTATAATATTTATATTCAGGGACATGAAGAAAGGCTTCGGCTGTAATTCGTGCACGCACCCGACTTGCTCGTACGGTGTGAACTCGACTGGCGTGTCCGGCTGCGTCGAGTGCGAGGCCGGCGTGCTCGTGCTGGACCCTTCCGCGCCCAAGTGGAAGCTGGCCTGCAACAGGTAAACTAATGGAAAAATTTGATGCATTGATATACAAACACACAGAAACATACAGACGCACAACGGACACAGATACACAGATATACAGCAACACAGGTATACAGATATACCGCAGCCCAAATATACAGTCACAAATACACAAATGCACAACAGACACACAGATACACGGACATACAGGTACGGCGTGTACGGCGTGCTGCACTTAACTAAGGGAAAAATCACTCACAAAAAAACGGACACACAATTACACAGGCACACAAGAGGGGGGGGGGGGGGGCAACCACCTGAACACTGTAGCGGTGTACAGGGCTATCTTTTTATGAGTCCCATTGACTACTTCCAGATGCGACGTGATAATAAACGTGTTCGAGGACGCGATCCGCGTGACGGTGAGCGAGCAGCAGTGCCCCGCGTGCGGCGCGCAGCTCGTCACGGCCGAGTACCGGCCCGAGCGCACGCCGCTGCCCGCCGCGCTCACCGAGATGACGGGCTGCCTCTACTGCGAGCCGGCCTTCAGCACGCAGGTACCACACACCACTACCTAACAACACATACGCACAGTACACTTATAGTCTTTATTATTTCTAGCGAGCCGATCTTCTACACAAAGGCCATTGTTTGTGTACAATACTATTATCTTTTCACAACACCTATTCGGAAAGGGGACTTTGCCTCCCTGCTAGGAGGGAGCAAAGTAGCACTTTTCTGTTCAAGGACCTTTTGTTGCCAGTATAAAATATAAACGCAATGAAATATGAAAATAGTATGCACTTAATCGATTACAATTTAATCGATTAAGTCCATGTTTTTTTATCTATCTGACTATTATTTTTAAAGGTAATAAATAACATTTTACTGTAAATTTATTAAGTCAGATTAATAAACATGGCTATATTGAGTACTTAGGCTATTTTTTAAAATCGATACTTTAATAATGGACAGTCATTATAACTATCGATTTGATATACGGATATGTTATCTGTGGTGCCGTCATGTCAATTTTCCTCATAGGTGACGTGAAAAGCAGTATGTGTCACATGGTAGCAAAATTATTTCCATCTTGGGGCGTTAACACTTGAATCCCTCACTACGCTCAGGATTCTATTTTAGAATCCTTCGCTTCGTTCAAGATTCAATGTACGCCCTCGCCGTAAATATGTCATTTTGCTCCCTTGTGACACAATCTACTATTTCTTTGTGTCCGTAACCGCAAGCCGATTAC